>PYAF01000400.1:203621-220283 GCA_007407185.1 Glycine tomentella
TCTTTAAAAATAAAATCTATTTTCTTTAATTGTAGAATTATAATCTTGCTTTTATTTAATTTATATAAATATCATTTTGATAATATGTGATCAATATAATGAATCTTTTAGTTATTAATATAATTTAATATATTAATTTAAATAATTAATTTCCTTTTAATTTTTGTATTTGTCTCTCTCTCATAAAAAAACTTCTAGCTCCGCCCCTAGGTATATATAAAGAAATCAAATAATAAAAAAGCAAGATATTTATCTTCTCTTGATACATATATATATATATATATATATATATATATATATGTCTCCTGTTTCCCTTAAAAAAAAGTTGTCTCCTACTAAAAATCCTAGTACCCAAAAAAGATACATATTAAAAAAATTACGAATTTATGATAGTTTTAAAAGTATTTACGCATCTACAGCAACTAGTAGTGTCTCCTACTGATTGCAATCACATTTTATGTCGCAAATAGTATTAGCAATTGAAATAAAGATCGAAATTAGTGATTAAATTTTAGCTACTAATGTTTTTTTCAAAAAAAATAAAATAGATTCGTGCCACTTAGTAATTTTTTTGTTGATTACCCTGTCCCATTTGATAATTAAACAAAAAAATGCTTCCATTGGGGACATTGTAAAACTTTAGAGCGAAAAATAAAATTAAGCCTAAATATAAAACAAATCAAAAAAGATATATTTATATATTTGTTTCTTTTGTAGACATAGCATAAAAAATATTTTACTCGGGTGAAGTTTACCATTGTGAAGCTTAACTCTGCTTTTTGGTTTCACTTGTTGCGGAGCTCGATTTGATCAATGGAGTGCTCTTCACTGGTGGGTGGGTTGTTTCTGGTCTATATTTGGAAACTCTTCGAAACATTTTTAAGGTATATTTTTTTTCTATCAGCAAAAATATTAAAATTAAGAAAGAAGATAAGGTACAAGGGATATTCACATTTTTCAGGTATATATATGATTATATTTTTTCTAATACGTATTAACTTTGTAATGTTTTTTGTTTTTATTTTTCTGGGAATTACTAATAACTTTGTAATGTGAATTAATATTGGTCAAGGATAGCATATTTTAATCCTGAGTTTCATGGATCAAATCCTTTTGACTTGTCTGTACAAACACAAAACCAAATTTTAAACATTTTATTTTTATTTTTTCATCACATATCAAACTTCTTTCTTTTTTTTTCCTATTTTTCTCTTGTCACTCGAGATGTATTCTCTCCTTAGAATATGAAAAAAGTATATTTTATTATTATTGATATTCATGTTGATATATGTGGTTGTACAATTTAAAAATTTATTTATCCATTTTTATTTATCTATGCAGGAAGCTATAGAGATAAATGATGCTGGAGACCATTTCCCAATAATTGCCATCAACTTAGGTGGAAACCTCGTAATAAAGATCGTAAGCGGGGTAAGTTATCTTCATTGTGATTTATCATGCATGATTTTTAAAATTCACTCTTCTAATTAAAATGTAAAAAATATAGGGATGAGTCAGAGAATCTTTTCTACTAATTAGGTAATTTTATTAAGCTAATAGTATTTTAAATCGTTCATAAATGAGTGAATTTTGATGACTTTACTTATTTCAAGAAAATAGTCATATTTGTTTTAAAAAGACCTTCTAAAAAAGTAGTATTTGAGAAAGAAGAATTTAGAATAATTTTACATCTTCAAATTTTATGAATGAAAATCTTAGGTGAGTGTCAAGATTTTTATTTTATTTTTTATAAATGTGAGTGTCAAGATTTGAACGTAATTATAGGTTTTAGGATAAATTGGCATAACAGATAAAAAAGGAAGGATAAATTGGTATAAATGTGTATTAATCTTCTTCTTCTTTATATCTTTTTATCTGCATGTTTTAATAGTTTCTTCAATTTTCTCTTCTATACATCCTTTTAGTCCTAAGAAAATAGCCATCCATCGTTAGAATAACCTTTCTTTATATCGTCTTTTAAATATTTTCTATATAATATATTTTGATTTGTTGAATTACTTTTAAAAATATAACAAAATACAATTTAATATTTCTTTTTTGTGTATTGTACGTATTTTTCTCATGTATTGCATTTTATTTTTTTTACTTTTCATTGGAAACAGGAAACTGATATTCTTGAACCATTTACTGCATCGAGTTTGCCAAGTTCTCTTGAATTGTGGAAGGAAGCAAATGCTAAAGGAAGTCTATTTCAAAGGTAAATAATCTGCATTATAGTATTATATACATTTTAGTTCTCTGAAGATCGACGCTATGAAGGGACATTTTATGAAGAAAAATGTTTCTATCGCTTCCTATTTTACAAAGTTGGTTTGAACTTAAATTGTCATTTTACTGCATATCTTTCATTTTAGAGGTCATGAACTCATGATGTTCATTTTAAAAAGATTTACGATATTATTTATATTAGATTTCAGATATTTGTGTACCTAAAGTCTTAACAACCCTTGCATTAAATTCATTGATACCTTAATATTATTTGTAGAATAAGAGATGATGATAGTTAACATTTCTTTTTGTTTTTTTGTTTCTTTAATAGATTTCCTTCAGATTTGTTGACACAGCTGAAGACAGATTGTCTCGTCCTGCACAATCATCGTGTGAGTTTTGTATTGTCAATGACTTAGTATTACATAGTGTGACGCTTTTACTGAATTTAAAATTTTGACTGGACTAATTGTTATCCATTACAATGAAGTATTTAATTTAGAACTATTAATAAAGATAATTATTTTATTTCATGTATACATTTTTTATTTTTAAATTTTCCTTCAATATATATAATTATTTTTATTTTTTCGTAAACTTTTAAAATATAACTACTGTCATTTTTATT
Source organism: Glycine tomentella (assembly GCA_007407185.1). NCBI lineage: Eukaryota > Viridiplantae > Streptophyta > Magnoliopsida > Fabales > Fabaceae > Glycine > Glycine tomentella. The sequence continues at coordinate 206,479 of PYAF01000400.1, forward strand.
ATAAAAAATTGCTATCATTAGTTTATCTATAAAGTGAGTTTGTTCTTTTTCTTATATTAAGCATTCAGTTTATGACATGCGAGTATGCGATTAATTAATAAATCCTGAAATGATGGATTACTCAATTTTTTGATTCTTTAACTTCATCTTTTTTGTGACGTTCTTTAACTTCATCTATTTGATATTGTTAATTGTTCTCTTAGCTACTCGATCTTGCTTTTACTGAATTTTAATTGTATATATTTTTAATTTAAATTCAGTAGTGTAAATTTGATATGTTTTTTCCATGACAGTTTGCCATATCCCCACGTAAGCTTCAATATAATACCAAGTTATCTGACTTTTTTGAGATTTTGGCAACATCTGAGGATAGAGATGGAAAGGTATTAAATTAATTATGTCCTCTCTTCATAATTAAACAACATATGTTTGCATAATATTTTAGCTTGTATTTACCTTTTGGTTAAGATATCTAACATTATCATTGCTATTTTAGACTTTCGTTTCCACAGCACGTGGTAGGAAATATCCCGTGACTGTGATCCTATGGCAACCAGAGGTAATTAATTCATAAATTTGCTTTAAATGGCAAACACCATTTTTAATTAGTTAATTCTCAATTTCTTATTTTAATTATATTGCACCTTTTACAAATAATGTCACAGAAAAATGCTTTTGAATGGGCTACATCTTTGAAAGCCCCTCGCTCAGAGGATGCAATTCGGGTTACTCAGTCCACAGCAAACTTTTTCATAAGGTTAGGCCTCAAACATTAATATTTCCATCCACTTTATTCTTCTCATATAATATACAATTATAAATGGTCATTTTAGAGTGATGAAAGTTGTAATTATGGGCTTATGGCTTAACATTATCACCTTGATGAATTTGGGTGCAGTGAAGCTAGGAAATCCTCAAACACACCTGATGCTACAAACCTACTTATGGTGGAACGGCTGGGTAAGCCCCAAATGTCTTTGTGACAATTTTGTTAATTAATTACCTTGCACATAAAGTTTCTAACATTGTTTTTTGCAACTTGCAGGAAAGGATATGATGAAGTGTATCTCTTTGAATAATTCTAACTGTAGGAGGTGTCCTTGAATTTGTGCACAATAAATTATGAACTGTAGATGTTGTTTGAGGAAATAAAATTTTGTGCACAGTGATGTTTGTAAGATGCTCAATTTCAGGGCAATGCTCTGCTTATCAATGTGTTATATCTTGTTATTGCCCCAACCTTGGTATATTTTCCATTTTGCTATGATTCTTTTAATTGCACGGATAAAATGGCTGTGATACATGTAAAAAACGCGCTCAAGAGAAAGTGCATTAAATCGTACTAGTACTAGTAATAATAAAGAAATAAAGTTTTAAGTGTCAATTTAATTATAGAGAAACAAAGAGAAAACAAGTTTCTATTATTAGATATCCAAGAATCTGATGCTATATAAATATAAATAATCAAAAATCAAGATTTTAAGTAATTGTATACCAAACTAAAGATAACAACCAAAAGAGTTCACACAACACAACTGATACAAGTGACTGTGAATCAATTATGGACTAGTTTAGAACTTAGGTTTTATTTGCACATAATTATTTGATTTCTTATTTAAAAGTTAAATTTAATCTTTTATATTTTTAAAATTAATTAAAATGGTCTTAAAAATAATAATTAGTTTCGATTTTAGAAAAAAACAATAATAATTTTATAAAATAAATAGTAAATTATCATTAATTTATTTATAGATTTTGTTATTTGTTGTTAATATTATAAAAATATAATAAATATGAAAAATAATTAATATTATATTGAAAAGTTAAAATAAGAATTTTTTTTTCTCTTCTAATTATAATAGAAGGGAGACAGTATTAAATATTTGTAATTGGAAGACAGAATTTGATGGCAGGGATTGTTTTGATTGGAAAAAATGGAAATGAAAAGGTAAGGTGAAAGAATGATTGATTCCCGAGCGTAGGTGGATCCCACTCACAGAAACATTACACGCCATGAGAGTTAGTATTATAACATGACATAACTTCATTTTCATGGACTTCTCCAACATGTCAAGCGACGCCGTTTGGCTCCTCTTCCTCCTCGCCTTCTTCTCCCAATGCCTTCCCTCCGCCTGGGCCCACTCGGCGATCCTCCTCCCGGGTCAACTCGCCCGTGACTCGCCGCCGAGCTGCCCCGCCCCCGACCCCAACCTCTACTCCAAGCCAGTCATCGGAATCGTCAGCCACCCCGGCGACGGCGCCTCCGGCCGCCTCAGCAACGCCACCGGCGCCTCCTACATCGCCGCCTCCTACGTCAAATTCGTCGAGGCCGCTGGCGCCCGTGTCGTTCCCCTCATTTATACCGAGCCTCCGGAGAAGCTTCTCAAGGTAAAATGTTTCAACTTTCAACCATCACTCCTCACTCTTAATGTTACTACTTTTAAACCTAACTACATAATTAAGTAGATACTCAACTAGTATTTTTGTTGCTACTAGATGCACACGAGTCGAGTCGAGCCCAACACTTGAAAAGTTCTGGTTTAGTTTATGAAAAAAGCGGGATGCTCAATTGCTGATGCTTAACTGTTTAGTTAAACCTGTAAGCTTTAAGCTTGACTTGTTAAAAAAAAAGCTTGAACTTGACTTATGTAGCTAATTCTTTTTATGAAAAATTTATCAATTTAGTGTTTAATGAACATTTTAATGATGATCTACAAATAGTGAAATTTATGTGATTTTAAGTTTTCTATGATATATATTTATATATAAACAAGTTATTCATGAGACGTTAATGTGGAGATTTTAAAGTTTGAACTTGACTCATTCAAATAATCAAGCCTGATTTCAAACTTGATTTTGCTTATTTAGTTAAATAAACGAGTTTGACTGAAATATTTAACAAATTGAGTTTGAATAGTTCATGAATAGTTTAGCTCACTTACAATCTTGCCTACTAGTGGGATTGATTCATTGGAATAATAATAATAATAATAATTATATGTATAAGATATCAGTCTCAGAGAGCCTAAAGATGAAAGATGGATTTGTATTGATATGTTTCATTGTACAGCAAACTATTATTATTTGGTAAATGCCATGCTTATACCAAGTTTAACTTTTGTAACTAACTTAACTAATCAACAGGTTTAGTAACTAAACATAACTGTCCTAACTGCATTAATAACGTGGTAAAATCCAGAATAAGGATAAAAAGATATTTTGGGGATTAAAAAAAATAAGTGTGTAACCTGCCAACCTACTAATTTACATTTTTTTCCATTAAAATTAAGTATTTTTGCTTATAGAAAGTTCTGGTAAGTACATACTGTATAGTGTGAAATGGGCTAGAAAAGAAAATTGTTGTATATGTATCATTACCCCTAATTTTTTTCACTATGTAGAAATGTTTGTGATGATATGACTACATTTTTTACTAATTGCAGAAGCTTGATTTGGTAAATGGGGTTCTCTTCACTGGTGGATGGGCTAAAAGTGGTTTATATTTTGAAACTGTCACAAAAATATTTAAGGTATCTGTTTATCTTTTTCTAATGCTCACATAGTGGTTGATATGAATGCAGATGTCAGAGTGACTTGTTTTTAAAGTAACCAATATGCATTCGTTGGAAATTCTATTTGCATCTGAGTAAAATTGAGGTTTCTCGAATTTGGAATGTGAATAATCAGTGTAGGATTACTAATGAGGAGTGGATAGCTAGTTTCTTTGCTACTTGTTAGAAATTATTTTACTTGTACTGTTGTTAGATAAGTTCGTTTTCAAGATGCCAAGGAATGCTTTGTTGATACATGTACTTTTGCGTTTTAGAATTTTATGTATCAAGTTGTATTTGTTTGTGCAGAAAATTTTAGAGAAGAATGATGCTGGAGATCATTTCCCATTATTTGCCACCTGCTTAGGTTTTGAGCTCATAACGATGATCATAAGCCAGGTAAGTTGGCTTCTCATAGTTTTATCATTTTTCACTTGAGTTTTAGGCACCATATTATAATTTTCTGTGTAATTTGCTTCAAGTGAATAGAGTATTTATGTTATCTTATTATGTTTCCTTGTACTGCAAACATTGTCATTAATAAGTTCTCTTGGATTTCAAATTTACAATATGTTACACCAGAAAAATTAGTCATTATTATGTTAAACATTTTGAACAATATTCATGAAATGTTCAGAACTTTTTATGAGTTGAGGGCTTTTGACAATATATTATAGTTCTATTCTTTTTTTGGCTCTTTCAAGTTTTACTTTATACTTTTTCTCCCATGATAATAGGACAATAATATTCTTGAAGAGTTTAGTGCATCAAATCAGGCAAGTACTCTTCATTTTGTGGAGAATGCAAATATCGGAGAAAGTGTCTTTCAGAGGTGAACAATTTATTTCAAAGTTGGGAAGTTAGCTTTGAACTTCGGTAGCATTTGGCCAAATTTTTTTGAACTTGGGTTAAAGGTGCTGTTGATGTTGATGTTGATTCTCTTTAAAGGAGAAGTTGGATCAAACAAAATTCTGGAAAAGCTATAAAAGATAAAATTAGCATTTTTTGTTAATGAAGGAAAGACAACAAACAGAGCTTCCACTGAAGCTAATTGGAGGACCTTCTATCTTTAAGGAAAAGAGAACCTGAAAAAAGTTGAGCCAAAAACTACCTTAAAAAGTTGTTTTCAATGTTTCCTGTACAAATCTTTGAAGACAGGAAATAGAATGAAAATAAAGTGGTAATTTTGTAATTAAAGAGCGAATCCAGAAAATGAAAACAGAAAACAAAATTGCAAGTAAATGCCCCCTTAGTCTTTGTTTGTCTATTAAGGAAATTTTCTTGATTTTATCATCCTCTATAATGATGTTGGTGTATCTTTAAGTGTTAAATAATTATAGGTTCAACATTTGGCATAGAATATGATATGAATAATCACTTTGACACTTTCTCTTTCCTGCAGATTTCCTCCAGAGTTGTTAAGGAAGATGAGTACAGATTGTCTTGTCATGCAAAACCATCGTGTGAGTATATATAGTCAATATATTATTCTTCAGTAAGAGGCTTTTACTGAATTTTACAATCTGACAACAATTTAATTGGACAAATTGTCTTCAATTAGTTTTTAACCGCTCATGAGACATGAGTGTACCTTCAAATTGGTCCTGTTTTATAGATTTACAACTTATATTGTTTGAACAAGTCTATGATGGCACAGCCCTGGGTGCACTGTTGCACCACTTAATATGAGCCATTGGATCAATTGGATGACCTGGTATAATCATGTTCACAGTCTTCATTGATGCAGAAAGTTTTGAAGCAGCATTTAAAAGTTTACTAGATATTTTAGGTCGAGGTTCCTGAAGATAGGACAGTTGATGGCATGTCTGCTGTTTTTCCTAATTATCTGAATATTGCTTATGCTTTTAAAGATGCCATTGTTGACTTTTCCTTAGTTCTTAAACATTAAGATACTGATAGGAAACCAGATCCAATTAACTCAGTAAACCACAATCCAACCAACCCAGCGACTACTAAGGCTGGGTTTGTTACTAAAAGCCCTCACAAGCATAATCTAAAAGGGGCAAGAGGATTTAGGAAGGAGAGTTAGGGGACAGATAAAAGAAGGTCTAAGGAGATTTGTTTGAATAAGAATTTTTTCAATGGGAGAGGGCACCAAAAGCCTTAGAGTTTGTATTCGGCATTGTGTTTGTGGCCAAAGGTTTTGCCATGGCTTGGATATTTTGCTCTTAGTATTTTATGTATCTTCTTACATTTTCTCAACCAAAACAAAGTCTATCTTCTCCTAATTTTCTTTGTGCATAATTTCTCTAGATTTTTTTTTGGTGAATTAATTTCTCTAGATATTTATTTCACTATCAAATCAGTTTGATGAAGTTCATTAGCTATAGATGTTTGAAATTCAGTAATATAATTTTTTATCTGATTTTGGATGTGATAGTATGGCATATCCCCTGGAAAGCTTCTGAATAATCCCAAGTTGTCTAATTTTTTCGAGATCTTGACAACTTGCACAGATGAAGATGATAAGGTACTCAATGTTATCGTATCTAAATAAGTGATGTTGGTATGCAAATCCATTTTTTGACATATTCATAGCCTGTTATTGGCTTCGTTCATAAAGAAATCTAATAGCATCAGTAATTGTTTTAGGTTTATGTTTCCACTGTACGTTCTCGAAACTATCCTGTGACTGGCTTCCAATGGCATCCAGAGGTGATTGATAAATTTTCTGGGCATGATCTGTTTCAGTATTGTGAATTACATTTCCTATCCTAAATACTATGCTCCACTCTTATTATTTCAGCTATGTAATGTCCTTTATAAATGATGCCACAGAAAAACGCCTTTGAATGGGGTTCACCAAGAATTCCACACACGGAGGATGCCATTCAGATAACTCAGTATGTTGCAAATTTTTTGGTCAGGTTAGGGCTCATTGTGATAATATTGCCATCTGTTACTTCCTCCTAAGAATGAAATGATTGAGCTATATTTACTGTCTTCATGAACTTATCAATGGCTAACATTTTTCCACTTTCACTTTTCTGGTGCCAGTGAAGCTAGGAAATCCTTAAACAGACCAGTTGCTCAAGAGTTGCTAGACAATCTCATTTACAATTACAGTCCAACTTATTGTGGGAAGGCTGGGTAAGCCAAAGACGTCTTTACAACTTTGACGTGAATTTGTTTTGTATGTCAAGTTACTGATGTTGATGTGTATGTTTCCTGCAGGAGAGGATATGATGAAGTTTATATATTTGTGCAAGCCTGAGAATGCTGGAGAAATCAACCGAGAATTGTATTGTGCATAGTAATTACCATGAATGTTGTTGTATGCACTAGTAATATCATTGTTATGATGCACAACAATGAGAGCAAGATGCTTAAGATTGTACCAAAAGCTATGCTCATTTATGCGTTGTATCCTGTTATTACCGAGTCTTTGGCCTTAGCTTTTGCTAGTATTCCAATATTATAATACGTGCATCTGCAGAATGCATGGCTGAAGATGGCTTGTATAGAAGATAGCTAACGTTATGTTGTTTAGGTCTATTTTCTGCTGAAGATGACTTGTAACATGTAACCTTTAGGATTATTGTCTATCTGAGGCCAAAAAGATAACATTAGAAAAAGAAAATCAAGCTTATAAGGAGACTATGGGAAAGTCGCAGAGTGATTTGGCACATGAACCATAGAGGCTTTAATGGAATAAGTAATTCATGTGAAAGATAGTTCGATTAATAACAAAACATGAGAATTAAAAAGAAAACTTAAATAACAATTTGGTCCCTACAAAATACCTTTTTTATTTTAGTCTTTTAAAAAAAATTAGTCTTTGCAATTTATTTTTTTGTTTTAGCTCCTACATCAAGTAAATACTATTCGATGACATTATAATGATGTCGGTAGTCTTTTGACTGGTCAAGTGTATTTTTTTTTTTATATAAATTGTGTTTTTAAATTTTCATTTATTTAAAACAATATAGACTAAACTGATGATATTATTATAACATTAGAATACTATTGCATTTTTTTTATAAAAAAAAGAATACTATGGCATGGTTTAGCCTTTAGAGAACAATGCTTTGAAAAAATAAATTAATATAATAATTTCATAAAATGTATACTAATAAAAATATAAATATATAGCAACGTCATAAATTTAATGATACACACCCGGGCATATATGTTGGCTTTTCAGTAAAAAAAAATGTTGGATTTGGTCGGGTTGAATAATTTTTAAAATTTAATGTCAATTTTGTTTATACTTTTTGGTATTTTCAATTTAATTTATGTGATTTGTCTTTGATTGAATTAATTTATGTTTCCAAATGTTCCCACAAAAACCTCCATTTTCAATTTCGCTTGGAGGACCACTGCACAATGTATGCTGCCAGAAATGCACTACAGGTGATTCAGGTAATGCTGTGATCCCATTTTTCCACAAATAACATCCCTTCCAAACACCATCAACCCCATTACATGCAAACATCATGTGACAAAGATCCATCTTCATATGACAGAAGGGGCATGAGAGATCATTCGAACTCAATTGAATATTTCTGGTTTTTTAAGTACATACATTACATTGTAGATTATGATGTATTCCAGAGGGAACTCATTTTGCTTATTAAATTGGGTGTTCAAAATTATGCCTCTATTATAGGAGATGCAAGGTGATACTTTTGAGATTATCATCATCATCATGATGTTTAGCGTAAGAGATGCAAGGTGATACTTTTAAGTACATCAAGGGTATACTTTTGTATGTGTTCAAATTTCATGCGGCACTTCTTTATTCTTGGCTTAACTAGATCATCATCATGTTTAACGTAAGAGATGCAAGGTGATATTATAGGACCCCATTTTCTCTCTTCCCTGCTTCTTATAGTTATGTATTAAATATTTTGAGATTTGTTATAACATTAGTTTATTATGTTAGATATTTTATCTCATTTTTTTGCGCATTCATTATAATAGAAGAAGTAGGATACAAAATTAAAGAAAGAAACAGTCACTTCACTTACAACAATTAATCCCGAACATATTTGGTTGCTTTGGAATTATGAGGGAATTATATATTGATTATATAATATAATATTGTCTATATTACAACCATAATAAACATGCATGAATGATAGAATCAGATGGATAGAAAGAAGAAAAGTGCATTTAATTAGAAATGAAACATCATCACATGCACCCGTACATCCTGTGTTTTGAGGTAGCAATAATGTTGTTAGCTTAGCCTCTCGAACCTCAAAAGGAGAAAAGCTTTTGATCAGATTAACCTCCCTAAGGACATCAACCATACTCATTCTTTCCTTTGGTGATTCCACTGAACAAGCAAGTGCAATCCTAAAAAGTGAAAGTAAGCATTTCTCTGCATTTGGATGCACAGGGCCAAGCTTTTCACTGCCAGCAGTCCTTTCTAGTTCACTGGGGAGAATAGTTGGGTCCACAATCTGCAATAGGTTATTTGAAATTGAAAATTTAACATGATTATGGAGATTATGGCCATCTTTAAATATTTCATCTGTGGGTCTCCTTCCAGTTAATATTTCTAAAACCAGAATCCCAAAGCTATACATGTGGCCTTCAATTGACACCTCTGAACCCATTCCATACTCTGAAATGTAAAGCAAACCGATTAATGTTTTTATAGTTATCATTAAAATATTAACCCAAAAGGAAATAAAAGTTCTATAAACAAGGGAAAAAAGTTGAAATGAAAAGATTTCACAACTAAACCAAACAATATCATGTCATACCTGGAGGAGCATAACCAATAGTCCCCTTTATTCCAATTGTGCTACTTTGCAAAAGAGATACTCCAATACTTGAGAGCAATCTTGCTAAGCCAAAATCACTTACATGAGCTACCATGCAATCATCAAGAAGAACATTGCTAGGCTTTAAATCACAATGAATGATAGTTTGCTCACACTCGTAGTGAAGATAATGCACTGCTGAAGCAACATCAGTAATGATATTAAACCTTTGCTCAAGATCTAAGGATCTACCTTGATATTCAATATCTACTGATGGATGCAACCAACTTTCTAAGCTTCCATTTTTCATGTACTCAAAGATTAGAGCTTTAAATTCTTGACCTTTGTAATCTGTACTGGATCAACATGTCAAAATCTTAACCAGATTTCGATGTCTAATATTTTTTAGTGCAATGCATTCAGCAATGAAACTATTGTGAGCCCCCTTCTTTTGAAGGTTCAGGACTTTTATGGCAACAGCTTCATCTTCTGACTCAAGAGTTCCTTTGTAGACGGAGCCAAAATTTCCAGATCCTATTAAGTTTCTACTTGAAAACCCATCAGTTCCATTGTGTAGGTTTTGATATGAAACCTTAGGCAGCTGGTCAGTTACTGGTGAATCAAGAGTTGGTTTCTTGTTTCTTTTCCTCACGCAATAAAAAGTGAGTATAAACAGCAGTATGAGTAGAAAAGCTAACACACCAACTATCACTGCTATCAGCCTGAAATTATGATGTTTTGTAGGCTTTTCAGCATTGATAGGACATGATGGTAGATGCAACTGCGGAATACCTCCACAAAGTTTAGTGTTTCCAGTCACTGCTAACTCACTTGCATTTCGGAAGACACCTTCAGTTGGTACCTCTCCATCCAACATGTTAAATGATGCATTGAAGTATGCCAAGAAAGAAATATTTTGCAGACCTTTAGGAATTGATCCAGATAGGTGGTTTCGTGACATGTCTAAACGTATAAGACCTTTCAGTGAAGCCATAGTGGTTGGTATGATTCCATGGAAAGAATTCCCTTGCAAATAAAGGTACTCCAAGCTTGTGCAATCTCCAATGCTTCCAGGAATATCACCAGACAGATGATTTTCAGAGACATCCATCTTCTCAAGATTTTTTAACTTGCTCACTTCATTTGGTAAACTACCACTCAAGGAGTTCTGTGATAAGTCCAGCAAGTTTGTTAGTGAGGAAAGGCTAAAAACCTCTGAGGGTATGGTTCCTGCAAGGTTATTTTTCCCAAGGGTTAGAAGTTGTAACTTTTGGCAATTTCCTATGGTCCTGGGAATACTTCCTCCCAGCATATTTTTTGCTAAATCCAATTGAAACAATTGAGTGAGGTTGCCTATGGAGGCTGGTATATCTCCTACCTGTTTGTTTCCACTCAAAATTAATGCTTGCATCTTCTGAAACTTGCCAAAAACAGTTGGAATAGTCTCTTCAAAGTAGTTATATGCCATGTTCAATAGAGCTAAGCTAATTAAATTTCCTAATTCTATAGGAATTTTTCCTGATATCTGATTCCGCCCAAGATATAGTCGGCTAAGTTGGATGGATAAATTGCCCACTGAATTCGGCAAACTACCTCCAAAATAATTGTAGGATATAGATAACATTTGCAACTTACTATAGTTTGTCAGTGATCTTAAAAACTCCAAATCCTTAGTTGAATTTCCCTCCCCTAGATTGTTTTCAGACAAACCTAGCCACCTAAGATCCTTTAGCTTCCCTAGATTTGGAACTTGTCCTGAGAAAGAGTTCCCAGAAAAACTAAGTAATTGAGGGACAGTTGCATTTGTGATGGAAATGGGGATTGGACCAGAAAATAGATTCCCACCAATACTAATTCCTTGGAGATTAGGAAGTGTGTGAAACATGTTGGGTGAAAGAGAACCACTAAATTGATTGCCTGGAGCTGAGACTAAAGTAAGAGATGATATATTGTAAAGACAAGTAGGAAGTGCACCAGACAGTTTATTGGCAGGCACTGACATCAGTGACAAAGTTTTGAGGCTACAAACTTCTTGTGGAATCTTTCCCTCTATGTTGTTCAAACCGACCGAGAGCTAAATCAGGGATGAAAGATTCCCTATGGATGGTGGGACTTCTCCTGCTAAGTTGTTTTTTGGAACATAAAAGTATTGAAGCTTCTGAAGAGAACCAATTTCAATTGGTATTTTACCAATGAGATTGTTCCCTGACAAGTCAAGGTCTTTGAGCTCAGAGCAACTTGTCAAGTTTGAAGGAATTTCTCCAACCAATGAGTTGTTAGTGAGATAGAGTACCTCTAGTCATGACAAATGACCCAATTCCTGTGGGATTTTTCCATTGAAACTGTTGTTTTTGCTGATTTCCAGCTGTACATGGAGTGGCCATTGATGGTTTCCAGCCTGTTCCAGCCGTCCACTACTTCCAGCCATCACCAGCTGTCCACCAACTTCCAGCTGTGCACTAGTTGTCTGCCACAAATTCTCCAACGTACACCATTCTTCTCCCTATAAATAGAGGTGCAAACCTCACTTGTAAATCATCACTTAGACACACAGAAACACCAAGAGTGAATTCATCCAAGTAGTGAGAATTCTTAGTGAGTGTTGTGTCAGTGGTCTGAGTTTGAGAGTTGTTTTGTTTTGAGTTTGTAAATCTCTGTAATTCTATTCTTGTGAGTAATAGAAGTTGTTTTTCTCTCAAATTCGTGTGTACCAACACCCAATTGATCCGTTGGCCTCAACAAGTGGTATCAGAGCCACGTTTGAGGTGTTGGTCGATTTTTCGTTTTTCTGGGTTTTCTGAGTTTTACCCGAAATTCAGTTTTGATTGCACCATTGGATTCGCCTCGTCGAACCGAGTCCAACGCAACAAACGGCGAATTAATCGGAGTTCAAACGAGCCCAGAAATCGCAGTCAAAGTTTTGTCAACTCTGCCGGAAGTTACAGTTCGTCGCCGGAGAAGACGACCGGAGTTACTGTTCATCGCCGGAGAAGACGACCGGAGTTATCTTTCTAAAATTGCAGTTTGACCTCTTATCTTTCTAAAATTTCAGTTTGACCCCTTATCTTTATGAAATTTCAGTTTGACCCCTTATCTTTCTGAAATTACATTTTGACCCCTGGTCTTTCTGAAATTGTGATTTGGTCCCTAAAGTTTTGGAAAATTGCTATTTTGCCTCAATAGTGAAATATTGGCCGTGAAGTGTCAATTCCACAAGATAAAGTTAATTGCACCGTTGGTGTCTAGGAAAGTGTGTGGTTATTTAATTAGTCACCGTTGTATAGCACGGAGAGACTCCCACGATACACTTACCTGGCTAATTGTGTGGTTAACAGTGTCTTGTGACCAATCAGCTATTTTGCCTCAATAGTGGAATATTGGCCGTGAAGTGTCAATTCCATCATTATCGACCGTTCCAGACGCAACGGTAAGCTCTATTTTGTAAGATTCAACCTTGTTTTGGTGAATTAAGCTACTATAAGGTGATAATGACCACAGAAGAGTCAACATCATCTTCCGGAGTCATGATTATGCTTACTGCTACAAATTATACGCTGTGGAGACCTCGAATGGAAGATCTCCTAAGCTGTAAAGATTTGTTCAATCCCATAGAATTGATGGGTAACAATCCTGATTCTGCTAAGGAGTTGGAGTGGAAGAAATCAAATCGAAAAACTATTGGTCAGATCCGTCAATGGATTGACAATAGTGTCTTCCACCATGTTGCATAGGAGACAGACGCATATGCCCTCTGGAAGAAGTTGGAGGACATGTACCAGGCCAAGACCGCTCGGAATAAAGCCCTGTTGATGAGGCGTTTAGTCAACATGAAGTTAAAAAGTGGAACTTCAGTTGCCGAGCATACTAGTGAGTTCCAGAGCTTGGTCAACCAGTTATCGTCTGTAGAGATGCCACTTAGCGATGAAGTTCAGGCGCTGTTACTACTCAGTTTCCTTCCTGATAGTTGGGAAACGCTGGTAGTATCACTCAGCAACTCAGCACCGGATGGCAAACTTACCATGTCTATGGTAAAGGATGCTCTATTTAATGAAGAGGCAAGGAGAAATGACATGGGCACAGATCAGACCCATGCCCTTGTCACAGAAAACCGGGGGAGGCAACAAAAGAGTAGCAGAAGCAAATGGAGAGGCAGAAGCAAAAGCAGGGGCAGATCCACTGATGGCAGAAAACCAACATACAAGTGCCATCATTGTGGAATTGAAGGGCATATGAAGAAGAACTGCTACAAGTGGAAGGAAGAGCAAGCCCAGAGCAGTTCGCAGCCGAAGAACAAGGGTGGAGAAACATTAGTTATTATCCTTGGAGATGTAGTTTTTTGTTCTACCCATGATGAGACATGCCTTCACGTCTCACGAGAAGACACAGAATGGGTGGTAGATACTGCAGCATCCTACCACGTGACTCCCCACAAGGAATACTTCACAACATACCAAGATGGTGACTTTGGAGCTGTGAAGATGGGAAATTCCAGTTCCTCTGGGATTGTAGGAATTGGTGA
>PYAF01000400.1:220383-239327 GCA_007407185.1 Glycine tomentella
AAGTAATGGATCGACAACTGTTGAGACTAGTAAAGATCCATACAAAGGAGAATCCTGCAGACATGATGACGAAGGTGGTGACTCGAGAGAAGTTAGAGTTATGCAGAGACATAGCTGGAATGTTTTCTCCAGATACAGCTGGAGGGGGAGAATTGCTGATTTCCAGCTGTACATGGAGTGGCCATTGATGGTTTCCAGCTTGTTCCAGCCGTCCACTACTTCCAGCCATCACCAGCTGTCCACGAACTTCCAGCTGTGCACTAGTTGTCTGCCACAAATTCTCCAACGTACACCATTCTTCCCCCTATAAATAGAGGTGCAAACCTCACTTGTAAATCATCACTTAGACACACAGAAACACCAAGAGTGAATTCATCCAAGTAGTGAGAATTCTTAGTGAGTGTTGTGTCAGTGGTCTGAGTTTGAGAGTTGTTTTTATTTTGAGTTTGTAAATCTCTGTAATTCTATTCTTGTGAGTAATAGAAGTTGTTTTTCTCTCAAATTCGTGTGTACCAACACCCAATTGATCCATTGGCCTCAACAGTTTTCAAGATTGAATATTCTTAGAAAAGAGAGATTTCCAAGTTGAGGAAGTATGGGTCCATACAACTGGTACCCATGTAAGTTCAACTCCACAACTCTTTGATGCATGGGGTTGCATGAGATTCCATGCCACCTGCAGAAGTGGATGGAACTATTCCAAGATTTCATGATTCCAGAAGGGTCACTAGATATTGATTCCTTGAATTTGAGCAATGCCAAATGATCTGTCTCATTTCCTAGCATTGCATTTGCATACACAACTGTGTTTTGGCACAGCCATGGTGAGTTTAAAGGAATGACAAGAAACCAAAATACTTGTAACATGTTGAGAGAAAAAGGCTTCATATGGTTGAGGAAAAAAAGGTTGCTAACTTGGTGGATTTTCTTTTGCTAGGTAGATGTATAAGGGTGAAATTGAGTAAACAGAAAAGAAAAGAAGCACAATCTTTTCCTTGTGACTCTATCTCTATGGACTTAAATACTGGATAGTGTGGAATTTTACAATCAACACGCACTCCAGTTACTTACAACATCTTCAATTGAAGAATTCAATTTGGTTCTTAATTATTTTCCAATAGATTTTTTTGTTGTCATGTGAAATTTAAGAATGTTCACTAATTTTTACTTCAATACTAAAATTCAACTTAAGTTTTAGTGGATTTTATTTTATTTTTTCACTCACGCAAAAATCTTCATTTATCTTAGAAAAATATTATTTAACTTTTAAGGAATTTTGATGTAAGTTACTTATGTAAAAAAAGCATCTATACAAATTTATAAAAACTCACTTATTTTATTAATATTTTGAAATTGTGTAACTTTAACAACCAACAAAAACAACTGTATTAAAGTCGCTCGAAGTCCTTTATTATTTTGCGGTCCCCTTAGGAAAAAAAAAATAAATCAAAGTCAAGTCAATTGATCGTATATACCACGAAACATGTGACATGAAGTGAGGAAAATCGACCATAGTATTGTTTTGTACTTGTAAAATCATTTTTTAAATTTTTAATGGTTAATATGTATTTAACATTTAATTAAAAATTACTCAAATTAATATATATATATATATAATTGATTATATTTCATGGTATTAAATTTTTTATTAAGAATAATAATTTAAAAGTAATTTTACAATTTTAAAAAATATAGAATTATCAATTATCTTTTACTTTATTTTATTTTTTGAATATCCCTAACACTTCCAAAAAAAAAGTAATTACATTTGACTATACTGGATAAGATATTTTAGTTAGTTTCTAACTTTTTTTAATAGTTGAAAAGTTCATTTGATTATTTATAAAAAAGTTTTTTTTTAATAATTTCTAAGTAATTTTTAATATTTTTGAGACGTTATTTGAAATGACGTTTTTTAAAATGCTAGTTTCTAGGATTTTATATTTTCTTCCTTTTTATTTTTAATATATTTACCAAATTTTCTATTTATTATTTTTAAATAAATCATGATTTATTATTTTTCAATCATTTTACATTATACAACTATTTTAACCGTTAATTTTATCGAACACTTATAATTTAATAAACGAACTTTTAACTTCCAGTTTTTCATTAATTTTTCAACTAGTTCTATCCAACATAACAAACTCAAATAAAATTTTTCATGAAAATTTGATTAATTGTTACTAGATTTCCATTGTGGCTTAAAAAAAAATCATTTTTTACATATTGTTATTGATTATAAATATAATGAAGTGTAACTTAGTAGAACTAGTCATATATATAGGGCCTGTTTGGATGTTGATTTTTCTAGAAGTACTTTTAGAAGAGAAAAATAAGAAGAAAAAAATGAAATGAGTTTTTTCATAAGTAAAAATAAACTCTCCATTAACTAATTTGTAGATGTCATCTCATTTTTTAGAGAAGTTACATAGGTGAGCTTCTACAAATTAGCTAAAAGAGGACTTATTTTTACCTATGAAAAAACTCATCTTATTTTTTTATTATTATTTTCTTCTTTTAAAAGAACTTCTAAAAAAAGGTTATCCAAACAGGTATATATAATATTTTCATAACCCCTATTTATTCCGTTTTTGGACTATTACATGCTATAAATACCAAGAGAAAGTCTTTGGAGAAAGGTCCACGATGGTGCCACTTCTATCTAGTATTATTATTACTTTTAGACGAATTTCGTACATTTGTGTGAACGTAATAATATAACTTTTTTTTGTGAAATAATATAATACTACTTGATACTTGATAGTTTATCCATTCCTCACGCTAAGCAAAAGTTGGGAGCGTTAATTACGCATGTTCATGTCAATTTCGCCCATCAAGTTGTGTTGAAAAACCAAACATGACGCATTTTTTCTTCTATTGACGCGCCGCGGTTTCAAACGCCTACTTATTATTGTCTTTGGATGGAAAGGAGGAGATAAAAGAAAAAATAGGTATATATTTATATTTGTTATTTAATAAAACTCATTGTTATTGATTTTTTTTATAAAGTGTTATTATTTTTAAAAGAAATAAATTAAAATATCAAAATATATTAAATTTATTTATTTACAATAAATATCGTTAATTTTCAAATTCTTAAAAGACACCTCTTTTATCAATTATATGTTTACATGTCTCATAATCTTTGATTAATTTACACATATATTCATTGTAGACTCAGGAAAAAAAAAGATAAAATAGGATATTTTATAATTATTTTTAATAAAAATATTAAAGTTTGTAATAACTATTATTAGAATAAAAGAATTGTAATAAATTTTTGATATTGTTTTTTTATAAAATTTGATGATTTTCTATTCTTTGATTTATAATTTGATGTTAATCTAAAACTTTATAAGTATAAATAAGTTAAAGTATGTTTTAGATTCATGTAAAATGTCTGAAGTTTGTTTTGTGTTTGTGTAGAACAAAATTATAATGTTATTTTTTTACTCGGACTTATGCGTTTTTTAACTTATCTGACGTTTTTTTAATTTGAATTTTAAAATATAATTTGTGGGCTAAAAAGCGCCACAAACTACGAAAAAAATTCTACAGGTTTTCGAACCCCGTGTTTTTCTATCCCTCAACTTTCTGATGAACTTGATTTCACTTTGCTTTTACCTAAGGAGATTGGATTCATGTTACAGTTAGGTGGTATTTGGTTTATAAACCTGAAGCCAAATCATCGGAGCCACCAATCTCCACCACCAAACCCTATTAAACATTCTCTCATATCCCCCTCACTCACCATGGACTTCTTCGCGATGGTCCTAAACCCGAAGCCCGGAGCCACCGTTGTTCCTCCCGTCGACGAAGTCCGATTACTTCCTCGGCAACTTCGCCGCTGACACCACCGCCTTTAACGAGGACGACCTCTACATCACCAGCTCGAGTTCGTCGACATCTAGGAGGAGTACGTGAGGACAAGCGACCACCATCTCTGGCCCAGATCCGCCACCCACCACCACCCTAACCTCACTCCGGCGCGGCCCCAACCAATACGCAACCGCGCCGACGCGACCAGATATCGCAGATTTGGATCTGGGAAGAGAAGAATACCAGATTTGGGTTTTCTCGCAAAGGCTTTGGGAATTGATTTTACTAGATCTGAGTTGTGATCTGTGATCTGCTTGCTTGTTCTGTCGTTCCATTCAAGTTGGAAAACTAATTCGGTCGTTGTTACCTCTGATCCCCACCCAAGTTCTAGAGGATGCTCCAACTGTTCGATCAAATGCCCCTTAAGAAGGTTTTGAAATTGATGAGCACGTTGATTATCTTTAAGCATATAATACATAAATGTTTAGACTAGTTATTTATTATAATTATGGTATCTTAAAATTTTATATAAATTTAAACATTTTAGATGAGAATTTATTTTAATAATAAGATTATCAAAATAAATAGTTAACTTAATTTTATGAGTTCTATAATATTTGAAAAATATTATATGTATGATATTAAACAACAATTACTTATATGTAAATAATGTAATGTTATTCCACTGAAGAAAAAAAAAATTAACCAATGTTACTTAAAAGTTAAACACTTGTAAGCATTACGCAATACATAACTTGGGTTAGGTGATGTGACGGCTTGTGTTAAATCCATGAAAGTGTAGCAACAGCAGAGGATGGCAAAAAGGGTCACCAAAGAAAAGCAAAATGCCTCTACTTCGGAGAACAGCAAACAAAGTTCCGCTGATGACCTCAAAGAAACATAACTTGGTTTAAGTGACGTGGTGGATTGTGGTTTTGATTTGTGATTTTTGGGTTGCGGTTTAATGGAGTTCCAAGAAGATGAGGAAAGGTAGGAGAGAGGGATTCGATTTTTTGTGGAGTTTTTCTTTTATATTTTATAACGATTTTTAATCTCTAAATTATAGAAATAAAAAAACGAACTTTAAACATTTTATAAAGCCGAAAAAAAATACATATTTATATCATAAGTGTATATATACATTTCACAGTGTGACTGAGCTCTTAGAAGGCAAATTAGTTGAAAAAGAGCACATGCGCATATATTGGCGGGAAAACAAAATCGGAGGGAAATAGGAAGAAAAACGGAAACCCTTGACTCTCTCATCTCATTTCGTTACTCTTCGCTTCCAATGTCGCAGACCCAAACCCTATCCTTCATTCACGAGATCGATTCTCTCATCTCTGATAAACTTCAAGTGGTACCCCTCTCTCTTCCTTTCTTAATTTCATACTTTCTTAATTTCATACTTACCATTTTCCGCCTTTCTTATTTTTTCTTCTCTTCAATTTCGGAGGGTTTTTTTCGAATTCCCCCAAATTCCTTTCGTTTCATGTCAAATAACTGATCTCGTGCGGCGTCGTTTCCTCTTTAAGGTTTCGTACAAATGGCTGAGCCGCAATTATATGATATCGTCCGATGAAGCAAAGAGGTAGGGTTTTCTTCAAAGAAAATTCGGGTGAAAAGCTTTACTCTTAGAATTGCTGTTTTTTTGTGTGTGTTTTATGTTATGGTTTTATGCAAAGTTGCAAATTTTTGTTATGTGTGTGTGTAGGTTGCTTCAGGAGTTTGTGCAAAAGCATGAGGGTGCGTTGGAGGTGGTGTATGCTTTGTCTGGCTGGTTAAAAAGCAACCATCCTAGTTACCACGTAAGGCTTGTTACCGGGCCAAAGCTTGCAGGTACTTGGATATTTTGTAAAAATTATAGTCATAATAAGAAAGCAGGAAACTTAGATTTAGTTATCCAATTTTTTGAATTGGAGTTTCACTTTGGTAATTTGTGTAATGAAGGTTTGCATGCACAAAACTCTAATTTTGATTGGAGAACAATAACATCTAAGGTTCTGCGTCTAAGTTTTGTCCAATAAGAAATTGGGTGCTCTATTTTATTTTACTTACTGTCACTCTGTCTACACTCTACATATATGAAGTTGTGAGAATATGAGGTTAAGAAACAAATTTAACTTTGCCATTGTGGAAAATTGTTAAAATGCTTCTGAACCCTTGTCGTAAGATATTTTCATTTGGCATGGTAGTATTTTCCAGTCTAGTGGGAAAAGGCTTGGCAAAGGTGCCCACATTTAGTGCCCGACTGAGGACTGAGTCTCGAATAGGATTGTCTTCAAAGGATGATACTTGTGGGAAACCCAAAAAAAAATACTGCATTTTATTCATAGTTTTGTCACACTTTAGTTTGTGCCATTTGTTTACTTTTAAGGTATCCATCTTTCATTGCTAAGTTTATAACAAGCAGAAATGGTCCACTGGCAGATATCCATTTTTCTAGTGAAGTTGCAGTTCTAATTTAGTATCATTTTATAAAAACTGAAATTGTTTGTTTTTGTAATTCTCTTGTATGAAACTTGGATATGGGTCAATTTGGTATGTCTGACTCAACTGTCAACTTGTCTTGTATGATCAGTTTGTCTATGTTGGAAGAACTGCTTGTCAAGAAGTTTCACTAGCCATATGGTGTGTGTATTTCAATTAATCTGTTCAGTTTACAATTTGAGAGACATTGTTAGTGAATATGGGTTTTGAGAAAGTTTTGCTTGTCATTCTTTGATATGAAGTGGCTTACTAACAGATGGAAACAGGAGTAAGATGAAATTGTTTCCTACTTTTATGCAGAAGCACAAGAAGAATTTGATGGGGATTGCTCAGTTCAGATATATAGTGTGCAAGCTAGCATTCCAAAGGATCCAGCTGTGCTTTGGAATGCTGAGTTCATTCAAGCAGAGGAGCTCTTCAAGCAACCTTCCTCAGTTGACAATTGTTTGAGGGATAATAGATAGTTTCCATAACTGCAGAATATCTATATAGTTTCCTTGCGCCCTCCCCCTGATTATAGCAGAAAGTCTTTCCAGTGATTATTTGAATCTGAATGGTTCTGGTTAATAGCAAGACTCCCTGCCCTCCCCCTGTGTTCTTTTCTTATGTTTTGAATTTTAGTATCTATTTTGTTAGGAAAGGTTAAAAGATAGAATGGTATGATATTATGTTGCATCTATCAGGAATGAGTAATAGCATGGACCATTTTAAAAGAGGAGAAAAATTGCTTTGAAAATTAGGGGAAAAGGTTTTGGTTGGTTTTGTTTCAGATAAGCTAGAAGTGCTTCAGATATAATTTTCAAATTGGATAAACTTTGGCATTAAAATATGTTGATTTTTATACAGTAAAAAGTGGTGATCTGATTTTGCTATCCTCGATTCTTTTTTCATTGATGTGCAAGTTGGCCTGTTCATAAATCTCAACCTGCTAGCAGGTCCTGTTTACTTTTGTAAGTTAACTGCAAGATTTATTTTCCAGAATCTGTTCAATGGTCAAGAATGTAGTCAGTGAAAAAGGTTATATCAATTTTCTTCTACTGTCATGTGCTGAGTCTAATCTCTATATAGACCTGCATACATCACTATTATACTTGTAATGAAATGATGTGATGTTTTCGTTACTGTATAGAGAACTAGAGACTATTTTGTGGGTTTCCTTGTGGCTAACTAGCTTACTTCTCAGGTTCTGTGGGATCCCTAATTCTTTTGTACGACGGAATGTAGATGGCCCAACAGTAGTTTCTGCAGCTCCTCAATTAAAATCTCTAGGTGAGGGACCAACAAAGAGTAACATAGTTCACCAACCTTCTAAAAATATAGCAAGTGATTCTATTGACAAAGTTGATACCAAACCACAAAGTGTGGTAAAGGAAGTCAAGAGTGAAAGCAATGGTATAGGGAATACTGGAGTTCATGATAACATCAACAAACCTACTGCAGACAAAGAAAAGGCCCCTCCCTTACCCACAGGCCAAAGGAAAGTACAAGCTGATAAAAGTGGTTCTGTTAATGGAGGTTCATTAACAAGCCTTTGGGGCCGTGCATCTGCAAAACCCAAGCCTTGCTCCTCATCAGCAGAAAGTAATAACAAAATTTCAAATCATCCTGGTTGGGTTTCGTTGCAATTAATTCCATTTGCTTTGTTTTAGATTTTCATTTTTTTTTTCTTGGTGACTGCAAAGCAACAGAACAATGTGTCTCCAATATATTACACTTTCTTTCAGTATCTACTGAAGCTGGAGAAACTGCTGCTCGTGAAGCAGAAGAGTGTGACAGTGGTAATGATGATAATCAAGATGTCTCCTTGAGAAGGTCTTCCAATAGGAAAAGAAGGGTTGTCTTTGATTTCTCAGATGAAGATGATGATGTTGTCAGTTTAGCATCACCTGATTTCCCAAATAAACAATCATCTCTAGATTCTACACAAAATGACAAAAAAACATCAGAGAAAACCGCTCTGAATTTTGATTCACAGGAAGAAAATAAAACAACGGTTAAGGAAGGGAGAGCAACTGACCAAAAAGCTCACCTACCACTGAGAGAAAATGTATCAGCTATCAGCAAGTGCACAAATACTGGGAAATCATCTTCTGAGAAGTTACAGAGTGGTGCTCTTGACATACATTTAAGTAAGGATAGTGTAAACAATGCCCCTCCATGTTCCCCTAAGAGGAGAAAAGTTATGAAGACCAGGATTGATGAACGAGGGAGAGAAGGTACTTACATTCTTAAATGCTTTTTTTTCACTCAGCAGCTTCTTTATTTCCATAAAGCATACAAGCTAACTTTATGTATGATTATAACTAAAATAGATTACTTTGGAACTTCTAATTTGAACTTAATTCTTCATAATTTATATATGTTTTTTTTCTTCTTTCCAGTAACTGAAGTAGTCTGGGAGGGGGAGGAGACAGAAGAGAAGAAACCTGATAAGGTTACAACAAAGAAATCTGACAGTAATGCATCTACCAAAGCCATCAATAGGTTAGTGTTAATCTTCCGTATCCTTCATGCATTTGAGATGAATGACTGGAAACCACCAGTACTTCAAGGGCCAAATGACACCTATTAGTTGTTCCATGAAGCATAAAGGGGTACTTGATTAGGTTTGCTTTGCAACTTGCTAGGTATTTCTGAAGTACTTCAAGGTCTTTTGACAGAAAAAATCTTGATTTCTTGATATTGAAATATGTAGTCGGTTTGTTTTTTATATCTGAAGCTTGTTGAGTCCCCTTTAAATCTGGTTTTATTTTTTAAACTTAATTTTTAAGACAAGATTATTACTTTAATATGGGGTTTACATTTAATGATCATTACAAACTTTATTCATTACAATTCCAGTGCTCCGGCAACTAAGAAGCCACCAGCCAATTCAAATGCCATTAGTGGAAAAGGAGGAAAAAAGAAAGCAGGAAACTCAAAGGATTCCAAACAGGGCAATATTCTTTCATTTTTCAAGAGAGTTTGAGAACTACACGAAGAATCACAATGTTCAAAAGAGATGATCCTTTTCCAGGATCATTCATCAATGCTAGTTCCTTCATGATTGAGGATATTGCATTATGCAATTCTGTTAGTTGAGGGTTCCAATGTAATCTGGATGCAGGATTGGTTGAAATACCTCCATGTGTTGTGTTTTCCTCACGTATTCTATTGCTAATATAACTAATTACTCTGGTCCTGTTCTTGCCTAAAAAAAAGTATAGTTCACGTACAGGTCCATGCACAATGAATCAGGTTGTGATGGGTAAAACTCTTGATCTTGGTTGCTTGAGGTTCTAATCCTAGGTCATGCCTAGTTTAAGTGAGTCTGTAAAATAAATTTAAAAATGAGAATATACTTTTGTATAAAACAAGCATAGGTGTAGTATCATTTTATGTATCTATTTTCGCTTGAAGTAAGCATAATTGTTGTGAATTAGGACAATTTATGTTTTGATTTAACACATGTACAACCACAATAGAATTGAGATTGGAAAGCAAGTACCTGATTTTACTGAAATTCTTACAGTTGTGTTTGAACGAGTATGCTGTAAGAATTTAGTTAGTCCAGTGTTGGACCTAGAATCAATTCATTCAACATGGTTATGCAAAATTCAACGTGAAACTAAACATGCACTGATGCACCTATCCTATTGTATGAATCTAATGCATAAACACAATAATGTGGTAAGGGGATCTGGATTATGACTTTTTAATCAAGTTGTTAGGTAGCAGATGAATCTAGATTATCACTTTTCAATCATTTAGTTGTTAGGTTGCAGATGAACGAATAATTTGTTCTGAATTGTATGTAGATTAAAAATAAAAAATGTTAAAAAGGTTTGTTTTTATAGTTTTTTTAATGAGACCATTAGACACTCTTACAACTTGTTATGATTTTCTAAGAGCATAGTTGATTTATAGTCGTCTCTAACTTCTGACTTGAGAGTAAGTTTAAGAGTAAGTTAAACAAGGTATAATTATTATTTTTAGTCCGTTAAAGGAGGGGTATTTTTTAAAGTTCTCTAAATAAAAATTTGTATTTCTAATTTTTCATTCAAAAAATATTCGTTTAATCCCTCTGCCAGAATTTGAAAAACTGAAAAATACAATTTTTTGTTTGAGATGAAACGAACAGAACGTTTTTCGAATTTGAGAAACTAATAAAAAATGTAAATTTTTATTTGGATATTGAAAAAAATAGATACCATAATTTGAGGGATTAAAAATAAATCAAGCCATTAAATATCCAACTATTTTGTTCACATTAGTTAATCAATTTATTTTAAAAATATCCTTTATTTAAAAGGAATGGTCTTTCACTTGCTTAACTAGCTTGATTATAAGAGTCCACCTTGGCAGTTTTTTGCAACCTTGCATTTCAATTCTATATAATAATGATAAAAATAAAAAGACATCAAATGAGTTATTCTTTTTCGGTTCAAATTGATTTTGAATTGTAGTCAAATTTTTAAACAAGTATAAAATCAGGGGATAAAAATTGTTGGAAAAGCTGTTCAAATGTTCTTTCAACACAAATATGAAACCAATGTTGAGAAATTGCCGATTGAAAATACATAACGGAGTTTGTATTTACCAAAGAAGAGGGAAACTGTCATCAGATACAGAACAAACATTTTTTTGTTTAATTAATGGAGGAAACATAGCGGTAGATAGATTTCAAAGATGGTGGAAAGGAAAAAGAGTTGCTACCCTATGCAAGTTACCAATTCAATGAGATAACCATATACATGATTTACAATCTTCTCGCCCATGAATCTTTCTATTTATACTCTGTTATTAACTGTCCCGAATCAGGTTAGTTGGCTCGCTCAAAACGTACTTGGGTAGCTCATACTTTGCTCCTGCAAAACAAGTATTGCAGCAAGGATCAGATTCAGAACAAGATAACATTCATAGAGGTAAATATTGTAATAAATGAACATGCTAATCAAGCCCCATAATTAACACAAGGTATAGTAATTCCACTTTTGGTCTTCGATTTCCATGAACCAAATCTAGCATTTCCAAGAATTTTGCTTTTATTATCAAGGTTTCTCATGCTGAGCTAGTGTTAACTATTTCACTGCATTTCCCCTGTACTATATACCCTTCAAAATGCATGTTTGAACTTTGAAGTTTTGTAAAAATGAATCTTAAGGACCCCAACAATTTTCTAATAGAAAGGTTTCTTTTTTTTAGGTAATAAAATTAGAATGAGTGTAAAAAGAAAGGGTTTTGATTGTGAGATAACATGTTTATGTGGTAGGGTAGTTGAGGTGAGAAAGGTGATGGTGGGGTTAGAGAGCTTTCTACAACAACAGTGCACAGTATTCCACCATAATCCACAATAAAGGTAGGCGTCACATGATTCAACCACGCATGGACCACGGTTGGATAATTAAGGGGAAAAGTAGGGTAGTGCAGCAGGAAGCCCACATAGTGGTTCATGCCTCATGGCATAAAAGTTTTTTAGATGCTTTTCAATTTAACTTCCAATTTCATAAGCTGTATTATGATTTTCAAATCAAAGGAAACTGAGTCGAGTTTTTCAACTTTCGGTTAAAGACTGATTCAGATTATAAAACCAAACACATTGTATTTGTATCTTATATATAATTTAAATGTTACTTTTCATTTTGAAAATTTTGTTCGATATAGTAGATAATGGAATGCAACATGAAACAATTACCTCTTTCATCATAGCATACTGTCAAATCAGAACTCTGGACAATGACCCCAGCACTATCCACAAATGCTTGTGCTAAAGTTAGATCAGCCTCAGCGGCGGCTCGAAGAGCATCCCAAATCTCTAGTAGCAGCAGAAAACAGATATGCACACACTTCAAATAACTTAAACAATTAAGATATGTAATTAGGACAAAAATGAAATAGACAAGAATGATTCACAACAAATTTAACAAAATTCCTAGTAAACCTAAATAATCTTAACTTTTCTTTTGTGTAAGTGTTGTATTTTATTGTGGCATAAATTTGTTGAACATATTTACATATTACACCAGCATTGTTTCTGCTTTTCTCAGAAATTAGTTTTATACAACTAAATGCAATAACTAGTAGCCTATTTGCTTAAGATTTATAAAAATAAAATAAAAATACTACAGAAGTGAAATTTGGCTTCCCAAGGCATGTAGACCCAAAGGAAATCAATGATTCCTTCTTCGCACCAGGCCTAGGGAAGCCAAATTTCACCTTTTTAACCTAAGTCATTCTGAAAAAATGGTCAACCATACAATGACACAAAAGAACTTTGGAGGGCTATGTTTTTATTCTTCTATGGATTCTTTTGGCAACTATACTCAAACATCAAGTCAATCAATTGTATACTTTCACTCAGATGTTTCATGTCTGTCCAGTTTTCTACATATTAAGCAAGACAGATAAATATCACTATCACATATATGCACGAGTCACCAACAACCAAACAGGATTCTTACTATTACAAAAGCAAACTTTCAATTTTTTCCTTGATGTAAACTTATTGTCCTTCTTTCCAAAATTAGCTATAAACAATAATGTAATAGTAAGAT
This sequence comes from Glycine tomentella, assembly GCA_007407185.1. Taxonomy (NCBI): domain Eukaryota; kingdom Viridiplantae; phylum Streptophyta; class Magnoliopsida; order Fabales; family Fabaceae; genus Glycine; species Glycine tomentella. The sequence goes on from PYAF01000400.1 coordinate 233,229, forward strand.
AGAATGTAACTTCACTCTTTATATGGAGAATATCATCATTATCAGATTCTATATACTTTGTGAAAACTAAGCCTGCAGCTATTTGAAGAATTAGAGTATGGCTTAGAAAGAAAGAAAAAAAAAACTGTATAAGGCATTATGTTTAATAAATGTAAGAATGGATAAAACCTTTTGCTTATGATTTGCAATGAGAGGACAAAAATACAAGACATTTAAAGGCAAAGGTCAGTCCTAAAAAGATGAATAATGATGCCCCAAAAGAAAACTAAGCCATAAAGGAATTATAAAAAACCTGTCCTGACCCAACATGAAGCACTGCAAATTTATCAACCTACAAAGCTCAATCTCTACTGCCTCACCCAGCAATCCACTCCCCCCAAGCTAAAGTTTCATTTCCAACTTTTTCCAGATAAACACTCTTCAATCTCTCATTGCTGCAGTCATTGCACCCTCATGTGAACAAACAATAATACAAACTCTAATTTGGAGGGCAGATTTGTTTACAGCCCCTTTGAAAAAGAGCATTTTCAAAAATTTCTTCTTGGTAAAGAAGTGACAACCACAATTGATCAGCTTTCTATGCCTTCTCTGACTAGAATATGAATTAATGGACTAACCAGTTTAGGTTAGGATTACATGTAACAACCTTTGGTTATTGTCAATTTACATCTTCAACAATTACCAACCCTATTGTACAACATCCTAGCTAAAAAGATAGAGGCTTCTTTAGAAGATGACCATTGTAGATGAGATCAAAGCAAAACAGCAAGCTATAAATAATTAATTTTAATCAGTCAGAAAACTAATCTTAAATAAAGAAATTGGAGCAATGCAGCCAACTATGGGAAGTGAACTGATTCATATAAAACAATCATTTCCACATAAACGTTTCTTCTAAAGCTAATTTAATCTGCAACAGGCCTTTAATTAAACATTCCAAATATGGTCATTTTTCGAATCGCGATAATACCTTTCCGGCCACCATAGTGAGGAGCTGTGTCCCAAAACTCATCACGTAATTGTGTAAGCTGAGTCTTTGTTATGGGCTGAGGATGCTTCCAAGGCTTAGGTTTCCGGATCTTTTTTACAGCCCCTGTTATATAGGTGTAAATGACAAAAGAAATCAAACTTTAAAACCTGAGCATTGTCATCAGGAACAAGCCACTAAAAAGATAGTCACACTTTGGAGGATGTAAGGAATGAAAAATCTAACCACAAGCATTTGAAATAATGAATAACAAGAATTCAGATTAGCAACATAATAATATAAAATAAAATAACAAATAAAAATCTGTACTATGAGAAAGAACAAATATAAGAGAGTGCTGCACCACCTTATTCAACATATCCTTTTTTGTGGTTAAGATTTAAATCATCAATTTGCAAAGGTTTTTTCCCTTCAGGATATTATATCAATACTACCAATACAGAACAAGTATGAGGTAAGACTAACAAAGAGGCTCCTGCATGTTGTATGCTCGAATATGAATGTATCTCTGTATACATGCATCAATGCACAGATCAATGTACCTTAGAAAGGAAAGGGCATATTCATATAATGTTGCCACTTTTTATCTTGTGTCCAGGGGAAACAAAATTGCAAGGCAAATTTTCAGTATCATGCTTATTGGCACTATCTTCAGTCTCCACGAACACACAAACAAAAAGAAAACAGAAACACATCATAATGATAACTGATAAATAAGCCTTTCCTTTCACCCTTCTTCACTTGCTTTAGATCACGCAGCTACACATTCAGGTTTGGTGAAAGTGGGAAATGAAAGCTTAGGCTTTACTAACAGTCAGGATACTCAGGTGGCATTATCCATACAATCAAAACTTTATATTAAAAGATAAATTCATCAATATACTGCTAAAAAAATTTAACTTTCTTCGGTTTCTAAAATTCATAAACCAACAAGTTAATAAGCTTGCTTCATTCAAGCACTTTCAAATGCTCACACCAAATTACTGCAATCCAGCTAAATCTCAAAGATCTAATCTAACCCCAATAGTAGGGTCCATTTCAAAACCAACTATTTTCAACCTCAATTCAATCACCAAACCCACCAACAGTGTCCCATTAGAGACTCAATTTTCAAAACTATAAATAATAGGGACAGACCAAGTGCATGTTTTGTTTAACATTGACTTATCCAGAATCACGTTGAAAAACCAACTAACCAAATTTTAGATAAATGTTTACATCTTCGACTCTACGTTGAGAAAAATTGATTTCGAGTAAAAGTTACTTTAGATAGATTTTGCATAAGATCAAAATAATTTTCACTAAATTTTACTATTAAACATAAATCACATCATTTCAAAATCAATATGAACCAAAATCAATTTTGCCAACACTCACTCAAACACACCAAGCAAATAACTTGAACTTAAAAACCAGCACCGTGTAGAGTTTACAAGTTTAGCACACCATCCTAACTCTTACCCCCAAGACAGCCACTAGCAACATCCAATAGATTAAAAAAACCTATAACAAAAATTGCTTTGAAAAATAAACACAAAAAAAAAATGCTCCAAATTACAGAGGGTAGGACTTTCATTATTCAATACGAAATGTGGCAATATATCTAAAACCCAAAAGAAAGGTTTTTAATTTGTTTGCCCTGTGCACCTTATTGCCTGATTTTCTCCCCCCTTAAAAATTAGTACAATTTTTTAGAGTCAAAATTACATGCTTGTTCACGAATACCATGAAACAAGAAGAAGAAAGAAGGGATTTTGACAGCGACCCATGATGAAATCGGTAGAGATTTAACGAAAAGGGAATGCAAAAAAGAGGTTTGAGAGGATTGAAAAGAAGGGGTGGCTCACCGTCAGGCTTGGATTGTGAAGATCCAGCACAACCCATTGCAGAAAAAGGAGAAGAAGTTGGTTGGCAGAAGAGGAGAGAGAGAGAGAGAGAGAGAGAGAGAGAGAGAGGGCTTTCTTTCTGAATTATCACTGGGATCAGATGCCAAGTCAATGAGGTAGATTTGGCACGATAACCACTGCAGTGGGTAACGGTAGTAGCTACACTCTAACCTTTCTACTTGTACACCACTATCCAAATACTAATAATAAATTAATCTGGAACTATAAAAAAGAAACATATATATATATATATATATATATATAAGTGTACATATTTTTATATCCATATAAGTTTATAATTTTTTTTATATCTATCTTCAAAAATTACTAATTAAAAATATTTTTTATTTAAAAAAATGAAAAAGTAGTTAAACACGAAGTATTTGTTTGTCCTAGTAATTAATAATAATATTTTATTTTAAAGTTAAATATTAATGAAAATAATGAATGTCTTGTAGATTGGATTGAATTTTATTTTAAAGTAAAATATTATAAACATGATTAATAGCACATTTTTTTACTTTGTTATTAAATAAATAAATCTCGATATAGGGAGAAATTAGTCTTTTATATCTTGTTAGATAATTAAAAAAACATTTAAAAAAAAGCTGTCATTGGATAAAAGTTTTGGTAATTGATAATATGATGGTTGAATAGTTGACAGGTTACATCATAACATTATATTACTTTTGTTCTATTATAATTATTGTGTAAAAAAAAATAATGTTTCAAAATAAATTTTATTTAAAATTTTTAATATAATATTAATTATATTTTTATTTATATTTTTTATAATATTAATTATGAAAAATCAGTCATGTTTATAAGATTAATAATGATATAGGATTAATTTTATAAAATTATTAATCTCTTTCATATATTTATTATTATTTTTCTTGTGTAAAATAATTTAATATGACTATTATTTTGGAATAGAGTATTATTTAGTAAAATAAATCTAATATTGATTAAAAATACTTTTAATAAAATTAATCATCATATAAATAATTTGAAATTAATTAGAATGAGATGAAAAAGTATATATATATATATATATATGGATGTTATTACATTGTTTAGTTTTATAGTAATTACTTTAAAGTCATACTTAGTGTAAATTTTAATTAATTAATAATGTAAAAATTTTATAAAAAAATTATATTGATAATAGATGAAAATTAAATTCAAATAGTTGATACGGAATAAAATCAACAATGGACAAAAAAGTTTAAACTTAATTTTTATTCTATTTTTTTTAATATTTTCCTCTTTGATAACATCATTAATAAGGTGTGGATCCCCTCCCCCTTTATTCTCACGGGTTAGGTTGCCTCTTTGGTGGGTTAAACACGGGCTGTCCTTCATTTATTTTATGTTGCCCTTCAAATGTACCATAACTATGTGCTGCATTTTCTTTTTATTTCTTGATTCTTGATTTATTTTTCCTGAATATTTTTATTCTTAAATATGAAATTAACTTCATTCTAAATACTTCAATTCTCAACTTATTGATTCTTTGTTTTGATTCTTAAGTAACTACGTTTCAAATTTTCTCAACCTATCTGTAACTTTTAAAGTATATCAAGTTGGAGGGAAGTCTCTTTTAAAGTTTATAATTGGTAAAAGCTAACTTACAAATTATTCTTACCTTACAACTTAAAAATCTAACTAATAAAAAAGTGATGTTATGATTCAATGAAAAACATTAGGGTCCCGTTTAATTGTTTTAAAGGGTGTACCTTAATTTTTCTATTAAAAAAAAAAAACTAGTGAAAATTGGGTGCAACAGGTTAACACTACTACTTAATAATAATAGTGTAAAAATATGGCATATATCATTGGCTATTGAGATAAGGTATAGTTACATAAATATATCAAAAAGGTAACAAGTAGAGATCAAGAGTTCAATTTAGAGCTGAATTTGCAGCGACTTTTCATTTCTTTTTTGTGTGTGCGGAGATTATTTATTTTTTTCGAGTTAGAGATTATGGTATATTCTAATTTATTGGGTCTTAAATTAATTTTGTTTATAATATATGATTGTTATTTATTCAAAAAAAATTATACATAAAAAAGTTAACACAAATTTTTTCGCTAAACAATTTTTTTTCTTTTTCATCTAAACACAACAAAATTTAAAGCAATAAATTGTGTGTGGAGATATTTTATTAAAGGGAAAATGAAATGGCTATTGCCTATTATTGATTGTAAGGAAGGGGGAATCATAACAATGACTCGATAATAAGCATTCCTGAGAACAAAAGTAGAAACAGATAATGTGGTTGTTGGCTGTCAATGTTCCATGTTGCGTGCCACTATGGCCATTCGTGGAGAATATGTGACAATATTAAAATAGAAAGATGCTACCAAGTAATAATAACAGTAGTAATTCTTAATTATGCATTTTCAGTATTAGATTAGATAAGACTTATGTAAATCTTATCGAATAATAAATGAAATTTATTAAATAAAAGATGAAATTTATGTTATTTGGTGGTTTTTTGTGTTAAATTCGCTTAATTGTAATCTTTAGGAGCCTAATGATGGATTAAAAAGTATATTCGTAGTGGAAGACATATATATTTTGTATGAAATTCTAACTTCGCCTTTATTATTACATACCAAAAAATATATTTTAAGTTATTTATAACAATATATAAAGGAAATTAACTTTTGATAACTATATTTTGATCTTTATTTTTATAAAAATTATTTTGCCTTTCAAAAATTACTTGCAGATTTGTTTAAGATTTGATTTGAAATTTAAAATCGTACTGAATAAACTCATAGTCGCCGCCGTTTTGTTCTCAATGTATGCATTGATAGTTCAAAGCTTATTTGGCAATAAAAAAAAATTGACTTTTATTCATTTTGTTTCAAATTATGTTGTGTATAAAAACTGTTTAATATAGGTTTTTAAAATCATAATATCCACTTAAAAAAACTGTTTAAAATTAAAGAAGCTATTTATAAAAACAGTTTTAAATTATGTTGCGTGTAAAAATTATTTAATTTTAATTTTCTTTAATATAACATAATAATAAAAATGCATACACATAAGCGCAAAGATAATATGTTTTCGCTAGTACAAATAATGATATTTAAATTTATCATCTTATATATGAATAAAAAAATGCATCATCTTAAACAAAATACACAAGGACAAATCTAGCGTAAGTGGCTTATTGAAATGAATACCTTATTAATATTTTTTGAAAAAATAAA
>PYAF01000400.1:239427-267346 GCA_007407185.1 Glycine tomentella
AATATAACATAATAATAAAAATGCATACACATAAGCGCAAAGATAATATGTTTTCGCTAGTACAAATAATGATATTTAAATTTATCATCTTATATATGAATAAAAAAATGCATCATCTTAAACAAAATACACAAGGACAAATCTAGCGTAAGTGGCTTATTGAAATGAATACCTTATTAATATTTTTTGAAAAAATAAAATATATATCAACAAGTGTTCTTAAAATAATATTAAAAATATTTATTATATTAAAATCACACACAATATAAATATTTTAAGTAATTATCCGTATTTAATAAAATGTATTAAATGGCCTTTAATTGATACTTTTGAGTTAACTCATAAAACAAAACATAGGGTTATGCACAGTTGATTGATAAGTACTTCTTGGTAAAATTTTATGATCTATATATATATGAAGAAGATTTATTATGAAATAAAATACACTTTGTTTATGAGAATCTCTTGCTTTCAGGAAAAATAAAACCAAAAATATTACTAACATTTGTCACTTTTATAAATAATACTTAATATGCCTAATTAAATAAATTAAACTATTTATAAATAAATATGAAACTTTTTATATAATAAATTCATTTGATTAAAACAAATTAGATTTATTAATTCCATGAAAATCCACGAGAACAACTCAACATTAATGAAAATTTATATTAGCTTGATATTTTTTAAAAAAAAAAATTACTTTGTCTATGAATTAGAAATAATCTCAAATATTATTTTTAAAGTAATTATAAAAAATGATTATGTTATGAAAATATAAAAACTAACAAATCTACCTTACATAACGATTGGCTAATAATGTTAATACTAATTTAATTACATATGGTATCAGCTTTTTAGTATTCAAATATTGGAACTGATTAAAAGAAACTTAGGCTAATTTTACAATCATTGAATTTTGATACAGTGAGTGACTGACTGGCTGACTGTAGCTAGGAAACCAGTAAAGTCCAATATGATGAGCTCGCTTCGCTACTTTATTATTATTTTTTTTACAAATAATTTTTTTAATTAACTAAGTTTGTACTCGTAGCTAAACTGCTAAAGCCTAATGAATAATGGTGAAAATATACATTCAAATATTAATATCACGAAGATAACAAACGATGTCGATCTATTCCATGTAAACTCAAGTTGAAATTATAATTATAAATTTTCAAAATCAAAGACTAAAATTACTCATGGAATAAAAATGTATTACAACTTAAATTAGTGACTTGTTTTTTTGATCCTGGTACAAGTTAAAGCAAAAGTGAGAAATCCATTATCTTTTTATTAAATAAGCTTTCCTTCTTTGTTTTGACTCGTCTTACAAAAAAAAAAAAAAAGTTGCCATATTTTGGCAAGATGCTCGTGTTGGTGGATAGTTCGACCTAACCTTTAAAAGAGAGAGAGAAAATGACGATTGAAAACAAAAGACAAATGGACTCTGACAAATACATACTATTACTAGCAAACAAATTAGCAGAACAACCACCTTCCTAATTAACCCTCTTTATTTATACAAATTTCTGACAACTATTTTTAAAAAATAAATTATTTGATATAAAATTTAATTTTGATATCATGTCAGTATAATTTTTTTATACAGTGAATTAATGAAAAAATATTTTATATATATATATATATATTAAAGTAATTACTAAAAAAATATTTAATTACACAATAAAATATGATTAAATGACGGTATACAAAATTTCTTACACTAACATATCAATAAAAAAAAAATTGTAAAATGGTAATATTGAGGTTAAATTATATTAGAACTTCGATATCATACAAGCTACCTATACTTTTAGGCAAACAAAGTTAGAGTATTATTAGTTACAGAAAAGAAAAAATCTTCACGTAGTGAGTGGTCTTGGATTCAAACTCGGCTATACATTACATCTTTTCAGCCAAAACAAAGAGGTGCACTATGGAAAGATAAGAGATGGTAGAAACGTGGATATTTGGAAGGATCGATGAGTTTCACCATACCACAAATTGTTGTGGCTTAATACATCATGGCTTGTTTATGGAAATTAAGGGCTCTTGTCCAATATTTAATTGATGCAAACTCGAGTATATGATATGAGTCACTAGTCTTCCAACTCGCTAATTTTAATTTGTTTTCTCCATCCAAAGCACAGTGCATCTTACGTATTCCATTATGCTTTAATTTTCTCCTTGAGGAATCATCTCAACCATAGTCCTCTACCAAAACTAGTAGCAATACTATGCGGTCCATAATTTGGAAAGTCAAGACTGCTCCTAATTATTGCAAATAATTGATTTCAAAAAATCTCACTAAAAAAACGCATTAGGTTTATTTTATAACCATAGATACTAAATATTTATTAACTTTATAGTAATAATTCATTTTTGTAAAATAAAAATTGGTTGATCCGTTTTAGTGAAATCTTATCTTTCAATCACTTTTTTTTTGTCCCTCAAACTACTCAAATTCAAGATCTCTTTTTGTTGGAAGTAAAGTATCATCGTAGTCAAAAATTATGAAATTAATTCTTAAGATGTAAAGATTACCAAGGTACGTTTTATTTCTCTCAAAAAATTATTCTCTAAACATGACCAAAAAATCAAATTATTGTCAACATACTTAAAAAATTTAATCATTATCAATTATACTGAATTACTTAAAAAGACTGACTATAATACCATTCCAATCAATAATTTGTTGGTGTATTAGCTTATATTTGGATAAACATTTTAAATGTATTTTTTTTCTGTGCGGAACATATTTTCAATTCAGAGAAGAAAAATATTGGTATATTTTTACTCTGATGTAATTTTAGAAAGACTCCTCAAATATGCCTTTCAATGTTACGTCATATGAATTTTGAAAACATGTGCATGTATTTTTTAATACCAAAAGAATAAAAAAAGAAAGAAGATATATTGATTCACGTTTGTGAAATATGAGAGTAATATTGTAAGAAATTAATACGTTCTTAATATCAATGAGTTGTTAATCTTCTAAGCATTATATACTTTATTTTTCTGTCTCAAAATATGCCTTTTTGGAGGATATTTTTCAATCATATCTCCTCCCAGTTTTTAGTCTTTTTGGGGTCTCCCCATTACTACATAAAGAAAAAAGAAGAGAAAAATACTGAAATTCCCTACTTACTATGCAAGTGCTTATAATGTCGATAGAAATATAGTTATGCCCACTAATACGGTGATGAGTTAGCGGTGGGGGCTCGCAAGTTATATGGTGTTATATCACTGATTCTATTGGGTTATCTAAATTTAGGATATCCAATTATCCATTAAAAGAATAAAAAACTCCCTCCCTACCAAAAATAATAAAAAAAAGTTATCCATTAGTAAAAGAGAAAACTACTTTAGTAAAAAATATCCATTAGTCAAAAGTTTCTTTCCTATCAAATCGAAAGAGAAAAAAGAAAGCTTCAAATCAACTTTCACAATATTTCCAATTATTAGAAAGGGGGATTGTGCATATCAAACTCTACCAAAGTAAACATAAATAATTTTCTAAGTGAACCTTTATTTTTATCTGTTAAAATATAAATGTTATTACTCTAACTTTTGAAAAACTTGATATCAATTTAATACGTTGATTACAGACAGTATCGTTAAATTGTTTCATTCCCCACCCCAACAAATCAAAACTTCAAAAAATGGGTATAGAAGAGCTCAAAAGTAAGGACTAACGTAGTCACATTTTGTATGATAAACTAATTTAATGATGTTATATTGCATCGAGAGAGGAACATGAGATTGGTCCCACTAGAACTTATTTCGAATCTATTGAGCAAGGTGACCAATTTAGATAGAAAAGAAAAAAAAATATAATTGGAAGAAAGATTTTAATAAAGATGACAAATTAGATTTTTTAAGTTTAGATTAGTTATCAATATTTGACAAAATTAATTAAAAAGTTAACTAAAAGCTAAAAATTTTAAAAATTATTTTATTAAATCATAAATATTAGATAAAATTATATGTTTTGAAATAGTTTTAAAATATAAAATTATATAAAAGGTAAAAATAATAAATTTTACCTTAAATGAAAAAATATTAAAATGAAAATTTAATGAATATTTAAGGATAAAAAAACAAATATAAAAAATTAAAAATCAGAAACTGTTTCAAAAAATATTAAAAATTATTAAAATAATTTATTTATCAAATAATCAAACAAATTTTTAAATTAAAAAACTAAAAATTAACTGAAATATTTTGTTAAACTCACTCAAACAGAAGTTATTAAATATTTCTTACTTATAATATATGATTACCTAAAAATATTCTATTGAGTGGCTAAATTGATGTCAAAATATTTTGAACAACAAAAAAGTAATAATTCTTTGCATTATTTTTTTATATAGACAATTTATATCTTTAAAAAAAGGCTTATTTAAATTGAGTAAAATCGTTAGGATGACAAGATTCTTCCTCCAGTATTGAACGCAATTAGTTGGTACCACAGGTATTCTCGCATTATTAAGAGAGTAAGTTCATTACAAAATCCTTGCGATTACATATTTGAAGGACAAAAATACGAGTTTGATCTTTTTTTCTTATCGCCCAATATTTTCTTTTACTTTGGTGGAAAGCTTACCTTTTTCTTTGTCACCAATCCATTCTCTCATGCAATTGCTGACACAGAACTGCTTGTATAATATTTTCTGGTAACTTCATTCTGCTTGTTGCTTCGTACTGCTCAGTAACAGTATTCTATTAACTAGATGTTAGACCCTTCTCTAATATCAATTATTTAAATTATAATATTAATTAAATTGATATTATATACATTAGAATATATTTTCAAAATATAATATTATAATTTATTCAAAAAGATTAATCTACTTATTTTTATGATATTTACATGACATTAACTTCATTCATCAACGTTTTGCAAAATTAAATACGTTTTCAAAGATTAAAAAAAACAGATTTTTTTATTATGATTTTTAAGAGAATATGGTAATGCACATTAATCTGCAGACAGAAAATCCTCATTGTTAATAGATATGCAGATGAATCAGTTGCTTGAGTTCCCAAAATGAGATGGATTCCTCCTCATGCCTATGAGATTGACTGAAACAAATACCAAAACACAAACTGTAATTAGAATCATCTTCAATGTTCAGAGTGTTTGATGCTTCAACTAAAAAGATAATGAAATGATTCAAGAAATAAGTAGTTGGGAAGAAATGGTTAAGAGGGAGCATTCTCCTTGGAACTTAACAACGTTGTATGTTGAGGTGCTAATTTTGTGACAATTTTTTCAGAACATGGGTGGAAATCCTCCCGCCCGCATGATTCACTAAGCACAGAGTGTTTGCTTATAACATAGCTTCAAATACTTGTCAGGTACAGACACTTCAAACTAATGTAGGTGCACATATTCAGTATAAAGGAGAACATAATGCTAGTGAAAAATAAATCATGCAAAACTTGTTTACTGAGAGTTGAATCGGAAGGTCTCCTCAGATGCATACTTAGTTCTCATACTGTAATGGTCAAACTTTGGATTATTATGATCAACAGCCCTTGTCTCAACTGGTTTAGCCTCAGCTCCAACTGACCCCATAACGACTTCTCCACTCTTTTCTCGTTGTCTGTGTCTTGGCCTTTCTTTCTGGCTCTTAGATTTGGAGTATGGAGGAATCTCAGAAGAACCATAGAATTCAGCATACTCGGGTCGTCTTGATGATCGGTGCTTGCTTGACATAGAGGGGTCCTTGAAACTGCTTGATTTTATCTTTGGGGGCTTCATTTCTGAATATTTCTCAGCTGTGGTTTGAGTATGGACCTGTGACGCCATCCGATTTTCAGTATGAGGAGTGTGGACCTGTGATGCCATCCTATTTTTGGTAAGAGGAGTATGTCCTTGAGCATTTTGCCTGTTGACCAATGGAGGCCGCACATCATCTTCAGGCATCACAAGACGATCTTTCAGTGGTGTTAGGCCTCTCTTGGAGTTGCTAGATCTGAAATGTGAGGGTATGAATTGAATGAATGCGCTAGCTAATGCTTCAAGGGAAAGCTTAGAAAGATCAACAATGAGCTGTCCAAAAGACGGCCATCCCGGCTCCTCTTTACTGCTTTGCAGGATTGGCATGTGTTTCTCATTGCTTGCTAACCCTTTGAACTGTTTTTGTGATGGTTGCTGCTGCATTTGTGCAGTGTAGTTAGCCAATCAGCAAGGGCTAAGTACTTTCTTAAAATGAACAGCATCACATAACAATTAAAATATACATACCAAGGCCCAAAGAAAAATAAGATTTTACAGCAAAAGGATGAAATTTAGGGTCTGTTTGTTTTGAGAAAATGTTTTTTGTTTCCATTTCCTCTTTTCGCATATAATTACAAGGATGCTACATTTTTTCACTTCATTTCCGATTTTAAAGATTTATAAGTGTGATAAAGACAACATGTTGTTGTCTGCATTGTTTCCTGTACTAATATTTGAAAATAGAAACAAAGTAAAAAAACAATGTATATTTTTGTAATTACCTATAAAATCAGGAAATAAAAAAAATATTAAACCAAACAGGCCCTTAAATGAAGGGTTGATCCTGCCTTTTGCACCTCACATCCTCACAAGTAAAAAGACAATTAAAAAAGAAAGGAAAGAAAATATTCCACATTAAAAACTGAATAAGTAAATTTGAAGTCTTGATTTTAAAAACTGAATAAGTAAATTTGAGCTCATGTTCTGGCTCAACAGCATGCAGTAAGCGTCCAAGATAAAACAGAATAATTTTGACATAATATGGTTACAACAGGTAAAATGTCATAATTTCGAAAATTCTGTTTTTATAAATCCTATTGAAGCAAAAGATACCGTTTTTGAGAAAAAAGAGGATCCAAATCCCTGCTGAAGCATACATGTAGCATATCCTACTATAACAGCACCAACAACTGTAAGTATATCTGCAGGAAAACCCACAAAATGAACTAAAATCAGAAGTTGATTGGCATTATAGAGAATCTAAAGGACTTGATAAAAAATGCAATCACATCAGTTTTCACATTTACATATTCCCCATTGTTTCACTTCTCCGCTAAATACAGCAAATTCACATTATTCAGTAACACCAACACATGCAAATATTTTATGTATTAAAAGCATTTATAGAATAATCTTCTGATAAAGAAAAAATCAGATCCGTCAAGAATAACATAGTGAAATAAATAGTAATTGTCTGACTGGAATATTCCATTTCATTTATGAACCATAGCCAAGGGAGCTAGGACAACGTCTGAGCAAACACATCACTTGGATGAACTAAATCCCCAAGGGATTAGAATCACCTAGGGAAAGAATAAAGTAGCAAAGGAAACTAGGTAATCTAGTAAATAATACAAGGATATTAACAGAATCCAAATGATATCAACTATAATCAACAAGATAAGAATATAAACCTGTACTGGAAATTGAATTAGACTGATAATCACAGTCCTCCTGGTCAAGAGAGATTTGTCGAAGAGCAGCATTTCCTCTATCAATGACCAACAAGGAACAGGTGGGCCGAACATATACCACATCAAAATCATTTGAGAATTTAGCATCCTCACTAGGCCCATCCCTGTAGCCTGCAACATTTGACTTTCCTCCAGCAATGGTTGTCACACCTAAAAAAAGCTCACAAAGATCAGTAAAAAATATTTTCAACATTCTCACTCACAGTTCTCCCAATACATTAGGATCCCATAACCACTGGTTGTATTGTTTAAATGAAGGGATTAACCATTATGCCATGGTATTGAACTGTGGGATTCTCAAGCCAAACACTCTAGCAGATTTCCAGTAAAAAGAGTAACACAATTGAATCATAGAGGACTAGTAACACTTCTATTGAATTCCTATTTATACACTTAAGTTCAAATTCCATTCTATATTGTCAGATGCCAATACACCATGTTAGTCCAGAGTAGATATTGTGTCAGTTATCACATACCAGCATCTCCAATCTTTCTGATGGCCAGATTCTGAGTATCAGCAACATAAACATTCCCCTTATCATCCACGGTTATGCCTTTGGGATGATTGAAACGAGCATCACTTGGTTTTCCATCCACATGGCCAGTGTATCCCTGAAATGACCCAGCCACCAATCTTCCTCGACTATCTGCAGCAAGGTAACATAATTAACAACAAAATTACGATTCTATAAAAGTAAGCCCAATGAATGAAGATCAAATCATTCAAATTTTCAATTAATCCCATACTCTGTTTAACTTGTTATATAACTTTCACCTGCTAATGCTGTCAAGAGAAGCCATGAACAATGTAACATAAAGCTTAGGCTTTAATTTTCCCCTTTTCTTTTTTTCCCTCCTTAACCTATTTTTTTTTAAACTAGATAACCATCAATTCCCTGTTAACATGAACCAGATAAGTAACTAAAACCCATATTCCTTCTTTTTTCCCCTTAATTTTCATCATCATTCTTACCATTCGCCGGCAACATTCAGAACCAATTTGAAAGCATTATGACAAAAATATTAACCTCCAGGAACGTATGTCAAAACTACCATATCCTAACCCATCAAATTTGCTTATAACAGTTACAAGACCTCAAGAGGACGAGCAACCATACATTGGGACAACGGCGGAGTTATCCGAACAATGTTGCTGTTAATTGCATCAACAGCAAAGAGTTCACCATCCTCCTCAGAGACGCGGATCCTGTAAGGGACAACCCCAATCTCGTTTCCTTCCACAACAGTCTCCACCAAGTAACCATTTTCAAATTGAAGAACATTCCCATCTGAAAATAAAGAAACAACAAATCACATTCAGACACACACACCCATAAGAATGTTATTTAACAAACTCATATCTAAGTCGAAAAGTTCTCACTCTCAGTAGAGAGAAAGCAATAACCTGAGTGTGGTGTCTTGGAGGTAGACCTTGTCCATTTGATGAGTGAAGAAATATGCTTAATCAACGGCCCTGATTCATTAACATTGTTTAATTAAAGTAACCAAAAAAATAGCATTGTTTAATTAAAGTAACCAAAAAGAAAGAACAACTGAAAAGACACCCAGTTAGGTATTCATCAACCTTAAGCTAAAAGATCGAAAATTTAGCATACCTATTTAAAATTATGGGAAAATTCAAGTTTCGAAAGAAATGGGGGAGCGAGTTTTGCTTACCTGCAGGAGCGGCGTGAGATTGCAAGTGGAGAGAGAAAGTGGGGACAAGTGCAATGAGAAAGAATAAGAAGAAAATGTGATTTCTCATAGCTATTTTGGGAATGATCTGAAGTGGGGCAAGGAGGAAAACGAATGAGCTGAACTAGGTTGTGTGGTTGTGCTGTTAGTTTAAGAATCAGAATCAGAAGGAGCTATGGAGTGATGAAGGAGCATTTTGGGAAAGAGGAGTTGCAAGCTCAAAGTAGGAGTAGCAAGCAAGTGGATTGTGTTTGTCTTCTTCTTCTTCTTCTTCTTCTTCTTCTTGGGAGCACACAGTAACTCTCTCTCTCTCTCTCTCTCTCTCTCTCAGAGTGTAATAAAAGTGCTTTGTTAAAAATTAATTTTCGTTTTTGCATTTACGCGGAAAGTGAGATTTTCGAGGGAAGCATGGGAGGCGTGATGACGAAAGTAAAACGCTTTTGTCCACGGGCGAAACCGCCATTTAGGATATTTTTTTATTAATTATCATTTAGAGATTTATTTTAAATTATTATTAAAAAAATTATAATATCTATTATAATTTTTAAATTAAAAATTATAATTCAAGTTAAAATTTTTATTTTTAATTGAAATGATAAAATATTTTATGATTTTAATTTTTTTTAATT
Source organism: Glycine tomentella (assembly GCA_007407185.1). NCBI lineage: Eukaryota > Viridiplantae > Streptophyta > Magnoliopsida > Fabales > Fabaceae > Glycine > Glycine tomentella. The sequence continues at coordinate 249,234 of PYAF01000400.1, forward strand.
TATGATTTTAAAGCCGTAAGATTACTTATTTTTACTTTTACGATTTTAGAATCTTTAAATTTTTTTTATTATGACTATATTTTAATTATTTAAGATTATTTATATTTTTTAAAATCATGAAAAAAATTAACTAGTCGTAAAAAAAATTAAAACGACTTTAAAATCTGAAAAAGAATCTAATAATTTTGAAGTCGTGAAATAAAAAAAAAACAATTATAAAAAATAAAAACGATTTTAAAGTCATAAAAAAATTAATAACTTTTAAATCATAAAAAAATAATCCTACGACTTTCATAAATTAAAAAAAAAAAACTAAAATTCTAACTATTTACTTAGTTTGGCTTAAGTTGTCATTAGAACCTTTTGAGAAACAACTTCTTGTAGTCAAAGTGGTAGTTTATATAAATGGATTATATGTTTTTAGTTTTTCAGGTGTCTATCTTTTTTAGACCCTCCAATTAAAGTTATATTTTTTTAGTCTCTCCTAGGGTAAAAATTACCATGAATTATGTATCTAGAGTATAAAAACCAATTAGAAAAGCCTAAAAACACATTTAATGAATTTAAGAGATTAAAAATGAAAATTTTAATTTTAAAAGCTACAAAAGACAAAGTTTAAATTTGAAATACTTCAAACATATTTAAACCTATATAATGACGTGTTTAACTACTCTTGTACGTCTTTAAAAAAAATATTCTTATACTTAATATGTACTTATTTAAATCACAAAAATCATTTTCATTATCACACTTTCTCTCAAAAACCATAACATTTAAGTAATTAAGAAATGCCCATTTTTTATTTGTTTTCGGTTATATGACTTGAATCTCACAAATCTTAATAAATGTTAACTACTAACTTATACTAATTCATAATTTGAGATAACTTAATTTCTTATCTTTTCCAAATTTTCCAGGACAAGTCTAATCTATCAAATTGATTATACAAATGTTAGTTATTTGTCAAATTCTGATAATGATAGATGACAAAGACAATATTCCTTCTATCTCAAAATAAGTATTGTATTTGGAGACAAAAATTATGGAAAAATAAGTTTTGCATTTGGTTTTTTAATGTAATATTATTTTTTCATTAATGTTTCTAATAAGTGTCACTTTAATTAATTAATGTAATATTAATACTAAAGTCAATGTTTTAAAATCAACACTTTCTCCTATTTATTTATTAATTTTTCTTACTCCATGTAAAATAATATAGTACAACACTTATTTTAAAACATAAATAAGTACTTATTTACTGTGAGGGTAAAACCATCTAATGGAGGTATGTGAAAATAAATCATAAAATCCAAGTCGTCAAATCAAATCATGTAGAAACAAAACTTGTAGCATTGAGAGAGATCGTGGTTCAATATATACAAGCAACTTGTGATTTTATCTTGAAAAAATGAGATTGATAATTATATATGAAGATAATGTTGCATGTATTGCTTAATTAAAATAATGATACATTAAAAGAGATAGTAAAAAATATATTTTTTCAAAATCTCTTTTCACTCATAATCTTTAAAGGAATGGTGATACAAATATTCATCAAGTTTTTTTCAAGTGCAAACCTATCAAACTTCTATGCAAAGTCTTTGCTAATAAAAAAACCTTTTGAGCATATGATACACAAGATTGATTTTTTATCTTACTTGATTTTTTCTAGTAAAATTTTAACCAACTATATTATTTGAATAATGGACAAAGAAAAATGTTATGATTAATTGCCGGAGATTATTCATACTCTAGTGATTATCTTTATTCTCTAATGAAACGCATAAAATATATATATATATATATATATATATATATATATTATGAGTAATGATATTTTTCATTAATTCTATTAAGTTATGTGTATTCCATCATTTATAAATAAGGTAAGCCTATTTTGTTGACAAAAAACACAAGAACTCCTAACATTCATGATATTCTTTTTTTTAGTCTCTCCTTTTAACTTCTAAGTGTATTTTTCATAACATTCCAATATTTTATTAATTATAAAGAATAAAATAAAAAATAAATATAGATTATATTTACTAGATTTTAAGGATCTGTTTGGTTGGATAAAAAATAAAAAAAGAGACGAGTGAAAAGTTTTAAACATTTCTTTCCATTTCACTTCACTCTGAGAAGATGTACCTAAATAGGAATGGCAACACGGGCCTGGCCCGACGGGCCGACCCGTTTAACCCATAAAAAAATGTGGGCTAAGTTGAAATTTTGAGTCCACATTCATTAAACGAGCCCGGCCAACCCGACCCACAAAAATGTTGGCCAGCAGCCCACTAAAAAAATATTTAATAGGTAATTAAATAAGTGGCTTAAAAGAAGAGTTACTAAGAAAAAGTGAGTGATTTTGAATCCTTAACCCTAATCTATTTTTATTTGGAACCTAATAATGAGCTATACTACATGTACAAATATGTTTTGATTGCCTGCATCATTGTGAAGCAAATTTCTAAGAATTTGTTAAGACTTAGAGCTAATTAAAAATCATTATTAGACATATATTTCTTATTGTTTTTGCTTCTATTAGACATGTATTTTATATTAAAAATCATTGTTAAAGAATTAAGTTAGTACATTATTAATTTTTAGTATAAATAATTACATTTTAATTTTTTTAATTTTTTTTTTAAGTAGACTGATATGCTGACCCATTAACCCATTTTAAAGTGGGATAAATTAGTATTTTTAATCCACTTTACAAAAGTAGATCAATTCAATCCAACTTACTTTTTTAATGAGTTCGACCAATACAACCCATTTTTTGATGAGTTAGCCCACTTTGATATCTTTATACCTAAACCTTAAAAATATTTGAGCAAGAAAAACCTAAACCTTAAAAATACGAGATAGACGACTTTTCCTCTTTGGTTCCAAAAAAAATAAAAATCATAGCACCCGTCCTCTATATAAACACGCGTCCCCACACACCAACGCACCCCGCACTTCCCAATCGCAAATTTTCTTCCCCAAATCGTAGATCTACGGTAAAATTCTTCTTCCATCGCTGCTTCGATTTCCTTTTCGCGGATTCCCAGATCTACATATTCCTCTTCCTGCACCCCCGTTTGTGTTCCCCGATTCGCTTCTCGCTTTTTGCACGTGCGAATTAGGGTTTCATTACGCGTTTGCCATTTCATGAGACCAGATCTAGTTGTATTGCATGCATTGGTATTGCGTAGCTCGCTGATTTTGTTTGCTGTTATTTAGGTTAAATGCAGGCGATGTGTAATTTTCTGTAGCCATGTAATTGATGATTGATGTACCTTTTTTACAAAAAAAAAAAATCGAAATGAAGTTTTGTTTACATGGTATCGTTTCTAGGATCAAAAGATTGAATCAGTGAAAATTGGGCATTGGTTGTCCTTGTATTCTGAGTAAACTGGTAATTTTAGTGAGCACAAATTGAAGAAGGTTTGCTAATGTAGATGAGATCCGTCTTTAATTTTGTACGTTTGGGTGATTTTTTTAAAATTGATTTTGACTTTGCAATATTGATTTTCAAGCAATGTGATTTATGTTTCATCTTTCGATGTTTTTATTTTAAAAGCAGGATACGATTTTTTATCCAATGAAGTTTTCTATAATTGCTCCAACGCAAAATCAATTATGGACTCGGGGATCATTTTTCTTAACATAAAACTAAACATATGAATATTTACTTAAAATCATGTTAGCTAGTATTTCAACTAAACATGCCATAAGGAACTTTACAGTGCACAGCGTTTTTTATTTCTTATTTTTGTTTGATATGGGCTTCGTTATTTTTGATGAATTGTCACTTGGATGCTGAGATATTCTCTAGATGTACGATATTTTTGCCCCTTGCTGGTAATCCTCTTACATATGCGTGTTGAATTTTTGGTACAGGTTTAACTGGTGTAGTGTGGCAAGATGGGAGGTGGATTTAGAGTGCTTCATTTAGTTAGGCCGTTTCTCTCATTTCTTCCTGAAGTTCAAACTGCTGACAGGAAAGTGCCATTTAGAGAGAAGGTCATATACACTGTGATCTCTCTTTTCATTTTCCTGGTTTGTAGTCAGCTCCCTCTTTATGGGATACACTCAACAACTGGTGCTGATCCATTCTATTGGATGCGTGTTATTCTCGCTTCAAATCGTGGAACTGTCATGGAGCTTGGAATCACTCCCATTGTGACTTCTGGGCTAGTCATGCAACTTCTGGCTGGGTCAAAGATCATTGAAGTGGACAACAATGTACGAGAGGATCGAGCTCTGTTGTAAGTGTCTTTCTTTGTACCTATATTCCTTTCTGAACATATTTTTTTCTCCCTCTCTAATTTTATTTTGCATTTGTGGCCATCAATTTAACTGTGTAAAATAAAATTTATTTAGTATCTGTTGCGTTTAATATTTCTCTTTGATGGCACTGCTCTACAGTGGCATATCTGTTATATACTGTATATTGGGATAACTTCCATTTCTTTCTCAGAAATGGAGCACAGAAGCTACTTGGTATTTTGATAGCTGTTGGTGAGGCAGTTGCCTATGTTCTTTCGGGGATGTATGGCAGTGTGGGGCAACTTGGAGTAGGAAATGCCATCCTCATCATCATCCAGCTATGTTTTGCGGGTATAATTGTGATATGTCTAGATGAGCTTCTTCAAAAAGGATATGGTCTGGGGTCTGGAATATCCCTATTCATTGCAACCAATATCTGGTAAATTTATACTTTTCCCTGATGAGATATTTCCAGCTTTTAATTATAATGTTCTAGTTGTCTTCTAGCAACTGCTAACCAGGATATTTAACCATTTATCTAAAAGGAATTCCCTTGTCGTTTTTCAGTGAAAACATTATATGGAAGGCATTTAGTCCAACCACCATTAACAGTGGACGTGGAGCTGAATTTGAAGGTGCTGTTATTGCTCTGTTCCATTTGTTGATAACTAGAACAGACAAGGTCCGTGCTCTTCGTGAGGCATTTTACCGGCAGAATCTTCCTAATGTGACAAATTTGCTTGCTACTGTCTTGATCTTCCTAATTGTGATATACTTCCAAGGTTTCCGTGTGGTCTTGCCTGTAAGATCAAAGAATGCTCGTGGGCAGCAGGGTTCATATCCAATCAAATTGTTTTATACCTCCAACATGCCCATCATTCTTCAGTCTGCCCTTGTTTCCAATCTCTACTTCATCTCCCAGGTAATTAAGCTATATGACAGGTCGGACCCAATGTTTTTGGTTTTATTGTTTTAACAGTCTAATTTATTCTACTTGTTCAGCTGCTCCACCGTAAGTACAACGGAAACTTCTTTGTAGATCTATTGGGAAAATGGAAGGAATCTGAATATGGAGGTGGTCAGTCTGTTCCTGTTGGTGGTATTGCATACTATATCACTGCACCATCCAGGTAAAAGCATTGTTGACAAATTCAAGTTCAGTGCTTTGTATGGTATATATACTGTAAGCCAGTTATGTATTGCATTCATTTCTTATTTGATAACCCTAATTTGTGCCTTTGCTTTATTTATTTTTTTGCAGCTTAGCTGATATGGCAGCCAATCCTTTCCATGCTCTGTTCTATCTTGTGTTTATGCTTTCAGCCTGTGCCTTGTTCTCTAAAACATGGATTGAAGTCTCTGGTTCATCTGCTAGAGATGTTGCCAAGCAGCTTAAGGTACTGACTAGCATTGATTTTGTATGCTCATTTCCCCATTGACATGATATATTTCTTAAGTAAAGCAGCAAAATATTAGTTAGGCTTTGGGTTTTAGAGCAAGCAATAGTGTGTCTAAACAACTAAATATTATTTTGAGCTTCAACCCAAGTCTTGTAAGCTTTAAACCAGCATAAATTTGAACTTTAAATGAAATGTTATGTTTGGGGCCAATGGATGGGAGATTCATGATTAGTTGCAGTTTGTCATTCTTGCTGGATCTTGTATCATGCAACTTTTAGGAGTTCATAAATCCCGAACTGGTAAAAATAGTGATTGTGAAATGCTCTGGTCTCTTGGAATTATTCCCAAATTAAGAAGCATAAAATCAATCTTGTAAAAGGTATTTCTGAACCGAGTTTGTCGACAGGAACAATGTTTTATCATATGGAAATTCACCTGTATTAAAGATACCAGACAAATGAACTTTATCTATTATGTCGGTAAATTTTGATGGTCACAATACATTTTTGAATTTGCAGGAACAACAAATGGTAATGCCTGGACACCGTGAGTCAAACTTGCAGAAAGAGCTGAACCGATACATCCCCACCGCTGCAGCATTTGGAGGCATCTGTATCGGTGCTCTGACAGTGTTGGCAGATTTCATGGGGGCCATCGGTTCAGGAACCGGAATATTGCTTGCAGTAACAATCATCTATCAGTACTTTGAGACATTTGAGAAGGAGAGAGCTAGTGAGCTTGGCTTCTTCGGTTTCTAAGTTCTGCCAAGCAAATAATGTTGGTTGGTGATTCCAACGAGCTCTCCCACACCCCTTGTTTGAGGGATCGTTATACTTGTAGGTCGTTTAACATCGTAAGGGAGGACATAGACTAGTTTGTTGTCAAGTTTTACTTTTCTTTTTTTTTCCCTTTCAACTGAGGAAGTATGAAGTAGTACATCGTTGTTAACATTTTTGGGTTTCCTCGGAAATATACTTGTGTTTATCATTGAATTGAATCTATATCTAAGTCTGACACCAAGGTTTAAAAAACTCGATCTTAAAGTTACCAGCTTAGTGATGGAAATTGGAAATCGCTTAGTGTGATATACATTTCCTTGACTAGACTGGCATAATATAAAATTTGATTTTAAAAATTTATATTATTTATAAGAATTAAAATTAAATGCAATTATAAGTACTAAAACATATTTAAATTTTTTAAAAGCAAGGTTATCATTTTGTTCAAGTTAAGCAAGACTTGAGATTGCTTCTGAAAACGTCATTTTACTTGACCATGCATAGTTGGTTATAACTTATGAGATCGTTTAGTTGATGATAATAGATGTACGGGTAGTAGTTAAGAGATCGTATTCGTCTAACTCTCGAAGTGCATTAAAATGTAAAGTTTGTCTAGCTTTTTGCGTGATTGTTTGAGTGTTCCGCCTAGCATGTACGGATTGTCCAATTATAAGTTGGTTTAGTAATTTTTCTCTACAATCCTCATTATGCATCACCGATTGGCATTGGCTTGATCTAAAAAGTACGATAGCAACATTATTATTGTAATCTAAAAAGTTCACGTCAAATGTAATTCAGTTGGCTTATTCTTTCGTCGACATTTGTATGCATTTTTCGTGTTATTGTGGGATATGTATTTTCCCAATTGCGTTATTTACATGCTAGGACTCCCCATCATGTTAAAAGAGTAAGAGACCTTTTCATTATGGTTCACACTTGTATTGCGACAGTATATCAAAACTTGAAGGTTTCCTTGACTAATATTAGGCTGAGTATCCGATTACTCGACATTTCATTACAGGTTATTTTTCTTTTGGGATAAAAATTTTAGTCTGAGAAACAAATTGCTGTCTTGTTATAACACATTGTTAGATGTGTTAAAATGTGCCGATGTGATAAACAGACCCAAATAACTCATTGTTTAATGTGCATGAATTTAAAATATAACACATGATTCACTTCATTCTTTAGAGTTAGATCATACTGTTTTGATGTGCAAAGAAAAACTCTCTCACTTACAAAACGTAGAGATTTGTTATATTATAAGACAAGTGAATCATGTTGTTAATGCTCTTACAAAGATGTCAAGATTATCCTTGCCACCATGTTTTTGAGCCTGTATTGACTCTATTATATGGAATGAAATGATATAAACATCTTCATGCAAAAAAAATGAGGAGGGAGGTTAATTAAAAAGTACAATAATACTAAACATATAATTTCATATAAATATTAAATTATATTATTATTGATATAATTTTGGAATGTTATTTAAAAGTACTTTTAAAAAATTAGAATGGAGAAAGTGAGTTTATCGTTCAACATGTTCGACTTGTAGTTTGCAATGTCAAAGATCACGAACATTATTGTATGAATAGGGGTGCAAATTAAAAAAACTTGCACTACATTAGACCCACTTGGCCTAATATCTTGTTGGCGTGAGCCCACTTCTACTAACGTATTTGAAAGTTTTTAAAACAAGTTGATAGTATTATAAACACTTTCTGTAAAAAAAAAAAAAAAAGAAGAAAAGATTATAAACACTTAGAAGTAAGTTAAACCAAGCAACGTAGGGCACGAACCTTTGGAATACTTCAAAAATCACATGACCTTGCAGTCTACAATGGGTTGAATTAGGCTTGCAGATTACAATGGCCTCAAAATTTTATTGGCATGGGTAATGGATTAACTTGAATGAGTTGAGTTGATCTAAATTGACATCTCTATATCATGCCTTGCATTTATTTATTTTCATTTCATTCAGTTTGGCATTAACTTATCTAAGTGGGGCAGACAGCATCCCTGATCATCACCCTAGCTCAGAACCTTATCTAGCAGAGTGTGATGAAAAGAACCAGTATGGCCAAGGCATGCCAATTGATTTGCACAAGTTTACTTCTTAATAGACGTGAGAACAACTTTTGTTTGTCAATTAGCATGTTGGAATAAGCCGAGTGTTTCTTATAGGACGAGTTGAAGTGAATCCATGCTTTGACTATGTTGGTTGTATAATATTTTGTACTATCCTATCCTATTTTTCTCCTTCTTGATGCATTGTTATAACTTAAGTACCATTTATTTAGCACATAATTCAATCTTGCACCAACCAACCCATTATGGAGATTGACTGAGTTTTTACGCAAAGAACTTCACTTACAATCCATCACTTGAAATCAACGACTTGAAAATATCTTTATCAAAGGGTATGCAAATTTCATTCATTACCATTGAAACAATCTAAAAATGGTTTCTTCTACCACTCAAATTAAGCTAGCGAGGATGATACGATTAAACATGGTAAGTTTACGAGTGAAATTAATTTAACAAAGATACATATACTTCTCTTTAACTTAAATGACAATTTCTTACCTAACATATTGGCTATAGCGCATATCATTATATTCTATATTGTATAAATATCAAATGAATAATGAATGTGTAATATAATATTATCTCTTTTATTCTTTATTTTACATAGTCTTATTTGGATTTTTTTTAATTGTTTCACATTTATCTGAGTGAAATTAGACTCAAATCTTTTAAGAAATGTTTTAAGTGTGAATATTTTGGATTAAAAAAATATGGTTGAAAGATGGCATTTCACTAAAAATGATTAACCAAATTCTTTAATAGAGATTAGTCATTAACAATAAAGTTGATGAATATTTTATATTAATAACATGATTTTTTTCAAAAAATGTATCATTTGTCAAGTTTAATGTGAACTAAAATTTGAATTTAAAATGATACTAGTACACTAATGGATTCTAAGTTAATTAGTTGAACAGTGTACACATGAATTATTATAAATCTTGTAATACCTGAATTTGATTTCTATTGATAAAAATTGTTATTGGTTACATCTTGAGGTATTTTTAGTAAAGGTTGAATTTCAAAGATTAATATTAAAAAACGACCTAACAAAATTATTCTCTTAATTAAATGATACAAGATTATTTAACTTGCCAAAACATAAGAAAAAAAAGCATCAATCAACCCTCATAGTTTTCTAGAAAAAAGAAGATAACCGATATGTAGTTTAATTCAAGCTCGTTTGTTACATTGAAGGTCCAATATTTTAAAGACTTATACTAGAGCCCAACGAAGGTCAATAGATGCAGGCCTATAGAATCATATAGGCTGGTCCCGAATAAAGGAGAAGATTGTTGTTGATGCAGACAGAGCCCTTTAACTCAACCAACATCGTGATCATAATCCATAATCCCATGCGTGCGCTGCTATATATTCTATACCTCAAAGAATTCAATGAATTTGTGTTTTGTGTCCTTTGTTTTGCAGTGTGTAACTTGTCTTCTCTTTATTAAGCACGTTTTGACCAATCCAATTGCATTGTAGAAACTACTACTGCAATTAAGAAACAACGTTTCTGTCTTCTACTGATTGGCTTAATATAGAAAACATGACGATGATATAATTTTTGTCTAATATGTTTGTTAGTCAAGATAAATGCGATGTATTAATTTTAGTCATTTTTTTATCAGGTACCTCTGGTGCCAATATTATATATATATATATATATATATATATATATATATATATATATATATATATATATATATATCCTGTTTTTGCTAATCAAAAGAACAAAAACCTGGGAATTGCTCTTTGTCATTTTCTTGTGTTAGTAGGAAATAAAGCTAATAAGGTAACTCATCAAATTCTTACTAATTATCATGGGGCTCGTCGATCTCAGCCTTAGGATATTTGGGATTTTCCTTCTCCTCAACTTGAAACTCTCCTCAAAAATAGTTTAGGTTGAGTTTGCCTGTATTTTTTTTATGTACCATTGCTTTTATAGGAAAATTATATACATATTCCTTTGAGTTATGAAGATAAGCACGTGTTGTTATGTTAATTACTTTAATTTTCAGTTGAAATGATATATGGTTAATTTAGTTTTTTTTCCCTCTAATTTATTTTTTATATTTAATTTGATTCTCTAATTTTTTCAAATTCAATTTAATTGTCTAATTTTTAAAATCAATTCAATTTAGTTTTTTCATTTAAATTGGACTAATAATATTAAAAAATTTACACTTCGTGATGGTTTTAAATCATCACAAAATATAGTAACATTAACATATTCTTAACACCATTAGTTTAATTTATCCGTACAAATTGAATCAAATTTAAAAACTTATTTAACCATGTTATATTTAATGTTTTATTATATTATATTCTGCCCATGCATGCTGCGCGTTATGCGCATGAAACATGCACTTGTCTTCACTTCGTAGGAGCCCCACCTTAGTGGTGAAAGTTTGAATCATATATATACACGCGAAGTCCTGGATATTAATTTTAATATGGTCATTTGTATACCTAATTTTTTTTTAGAGATTATATGAATAATTTATTATAAATATAATTGATTACTTGAAATCAATTTAGTCGAACTTTATACTTAAAAAAGTTTACGGTAAATAAAAAGGTACAAAAAATATTTGCACCTAAAATAAAAAGGTACAAATATATTAATCTAATAAAAGGATAAAAAGTGGAGAGTATTTGTAAAAATATACTAACACATAAGTCAACGTGAAAATTAGTAGAGTAATAGTGTGTAAAAGAAAGTTTATTTAGTAGCATAATAAGTGTTTCATTTATAATGCTCAAATGTGGATGAATCATATTTTAATATTTGAGCACAATTATGAGGTAATTTTAGTTAGAGTGTTTGTCTGCCTAACCATTGCATATTTTGGTACCCCTAGCTAAGGGGAGAAACTAACAGATATTACCTACTTTTGAGCACAACATAAAATGGTATAAGTTTTAAGTGGTTGTACTGGATCTTAAATTGATAACATGGTCCTAAAAGGTATTTGGACATTTGGGACAATTTCGGCATATTACATTGGACCTATTTGTTGTAGAGTTGGAATACCAGGTACCAAGGGAGTGTCTTATTGTTGTGATGATCCAATCATTTGAGAATTATAAGATGATCAAACCTTTTTGTCTAAACACTATTGTGATAGTAACCTAATTAAGTTGGTCCTATGTAAATATGAGTGTCTTTATGATGACAATTCGAGCCTTAAGCAATTACGGGTAGATGTATAAGAATTGAAGTAGCAATCAACCTAGCATTGATATTAATTATGAATTTAGTTTTAACATCATCTCCAATAAGGATTCTTGTAAGTAGATCTTAACTTCAAGATCTAATCTTGTTAAGATCTATTATTGGAATATTTTGTTGAATCTCCACATAGAGATTCAGTTTTTCTACAAGAACTTCTAAGATTTGCAACAATTTTTAAAAAACAATTTTTTACTCTCTCTCTCTTTCTCTCTCTCCACAATATCTCATTGGGAAGGAACAGGAAAAAAATGAAGCTTTGAGGAAGAGGAGAACAACCACATACACAACAACACCAACACATATCTCAAATCATGAATGATTAAAAAATGAAAAAAAAAAATCTGAAGAGGAAACATCACCATTTTCAAAGGAATGGAGGTACGCCGCCTTCTTAGGTCCATTTACTCTCCCTATTCGCCAACACGGATACGGAACGACATAAATAGGGAAGGGAGGGACGCGGAGAGGAGAAGCGCGCGGGAGCAGAGTGGAGGGCATGCAGAGAGTGGAGGTGGGTGATAGAAGAAGGAAAGGGTGGGGGGCAAGGGTGAGGACCGGGAAAGAAAAAAGGGAGAGAGGAAGGGGAGGGTTGAGGCAGAGAAGGAAAGGAAAAAAATGAGTGAAGAGAGAGGGTGGAGGCAGTGAAGAAAGAAAGAAAAAAAGGTTGAGAGAGGAGACGGGGTGGGCAAACCTACAAAAAATAAATATTAGAAGGTGGATCCCTTGTGGGACCTTCAAAAAATGGTTTAAGATCTCAAAATGAGATCTACTATTGGAGTAACGCACAAAAAACCCTAGGTTGATTAGCACACAACATACTCCAACATGCAACATCTTTTCATAACATGGTTCAATAGGCATAATAGGGAAAATAACATAGGATTTTGCCCCAGATCTTGTGCATCCCTAGAAGAATGATCACCAATACATTATTGTTTTAACTTTTTTTATAGCTCTCACTCCTTCCACCGCTAATTATAAGACTATTTTAATTAATTCATGCCCCATAAGAAAAAGTAGTTATTGCATTAAATTTGTCAATTATTCGTGCTATAATTCTAAAATCATTCCTTTGTTCGCTCTTTATCCACTTACTTGTCTGTCATTAATGTTTGGAGACAATAATTAAGTAAAGGTATCTAGGAAAAAAATAATTAATGCATCTAGAAATTACAAAAAAGTCTTATAAAAAAGGATGAACAAATTTAAAAAAAGGATCTTATAAGTAGGATGAAGGGAGTACTTTTAATCCCTTTAAAGGATGGAAAAAAAATTAAGGGAGTAAAAGTTAGGAAGGAAAAAAAGTTCAAGAATTAAAAGCATATAAAAGAAAGTTCAAAGATAAAAAACATAAATTTTAAAATTTAAGGATTAGAAAGATAATAAACAGATAATTTATATAAATATCTTTAATTTAAAATCTAAATTTTTAATATTTATTAATTAATGTGATTCAATCATTGGCTCACTAGTTCAATAATAACCCATTGACTTAGTATCTTGACTATATCAATGACTAACTTGATTATGATAATCCTGGTTGATATGCAATAAAAAAATTACATCCTAAATAATTTATGATTATTATGTTGTTATTATTAATAATTTACTTATATATGAAATATATACAATATTATTAATATTAATAATTAAATAGTAGTAATGGTGGAAAATTGAAAATCATAATATTAAAATAGCAATCAAAATATAGACAATCGATACATTGGTATGAACTCCACATTATACTAGCGACGAAATCCTTTTCATGGCTATTTAGAAATCAAAATGAGAAAAACAGTGACCAAAAAATATTTGGTCGCTAAACAATAAAAAATATTGATCAACCGCGATTGAAACAAATGTAGTTGTTATTTGAGTCTCATTGATCGAATTTGAATTGGTTGCGGAGTCAAATAAAAAGGCGAATGCAAAATCCGTCTCTATATTTTTCAAATATTTTTAAAATATATACCTTTTGGCGATCAAATTAGTGATTTTGTGTGTGGTCACCAAGTACGTCCATCGCAAAGCTGTGGCTAACCTGTGAAACTAACATTTTTGTCATCGATGGTTCACTCGGTCACAATTTGTCACCAATATGTTTTGGTTGCTATTTTATGTGGCTAAAACGTGTTTTTCTGGTAGTGTCAATTTCCTTAGCACCTAATAAGACATTCCTATTTCAAAGCCACTTTTCCTTTTTTGGACATTATCCACACCTATTTTAATCTTCTTAAGTACGCGGTATTTGACTTCAGATGATATTCTTGCAGTGCCATAGTGCAATCATTTATTTTCTAGCCTCGACATCTATGTAGGAAAATGTTTTTTATTAATTAAGTCTAATTCCTCTTAGAGGAGATTCTTATTTTCTACTTCTTTTAAGTTCTTGACCCTCTATGGTTCTCCTATTTTTACAAGATACAATTCTTCAGTGCCATATGTCATCCAAAGGGGGTGAATAAGGCATTATGTAGAAGACTTGTTGTGCATGATCCAACTACTTGGTCCATGCTTCTTTCGACCTTATCTCTTATAGGGGTGTTATATAACAATCAAATAGTTAGCTACTTTGAGTAGGCCATTGGTTTGGAATTGTTTAACTAATGTAAAATGCTAGATGACACTCAACCTTTACTGTAGGGCTTGAAAGTCTTTATCTATAAATTAGGTCTCATAATCAATGACGATTGACTACATTTAGCAGTGTTAAACATGCTAATGATATTGTAAAGAGAAAACTTATATAGTAATCAAGGTTATACTCCCCTCGGTCTCAAATATAAAGAAAAACATCATTTTGCTGCTCTAAAATATAAGAAAATTTCAATTAACTATTTTATTTTATTTTATTTAATGTTATCATATCTAAAATATCATTTAATTGAGATTTTAGTTTCAATAATTATTTATTATTTTTAATACCAAATTTTAATGAAAGATAAATTGAAAATTAATTTTTAATTAAGATTGATGTGATTAAATATAATTAACTAATTTTCTTAATTAGCGTGAAATATTTTTTCTTATATTTAAAACCAGCCACCTCTCCTGCATTATGATAAGATGGTCCAAATTCAAAAAAAAAAAAAAATTTTTGGATGGTCCAAACTCCAAAGACAATGAGTGTTTTTTTTTTTTTGTGCGCGTGGAAAACATTACAATATTTGATGGTAGAAGCTGGAAGTGTGTGGATGTGATTAGCAGCATTAAATCTGAGAATTGAGGAATCTAATTATTAATATTTTTTCAAAAATTTGTTTATCACTTTTTATAAAATTATTTTCAAATTTTTAGATGTATTAATTATTTTTTTTCTTACGTATCTTTATTTAATTATTTTATTTTCAAATATAAATAAGAAACAAGTAAGTGGATAAAAAAATAATAAAAAATAATAATATAAATAATTGATAAATTTAATATAATAATTATTTTTTAATGGACGTAAATTAATCAAAATAGTTTAATAATCAGGATAGTGAGCAAGGAAATGTGGACTGGTTCTTTCCTCGGATTGAAAGTGTTGTTCCAACTTCCAAGTTCTAGTTACGTTGCATAACAAGTTGGAGATTATTGGATTCAGAGTTCAGACTCATGAATGAGGGGACCGAACAAAGGACCTAAAATAAAGACTTAAAATTGGGGAGGTCATGCATGGCCCCCTGATGTAGCTCTGCCATTAGAAAGATGCAAGAGAAGAAGAAAACATCCACTCTAGTCAAAAGGATGATTTTGAAAGCTTAAAAAGTAAAATAAAAAAGTTAAACGGCTAGATAAAATGTTCAGTATAAATTTGAAAATCATTAATACAACAACCTTAATCATAATTAATTTGAATTGTGTTTCATATAAAATTAATCATCAATTATTTAAACTAATTTAAATCAATTTAATTGGTTAATCCAAATAATTTTACCATACATTTGAATGTGAGTTCAAACAATTTTCATTACTGTGTGTGGGTATTATTTAAAATTAATTATATATATAATACACATTTGAATGTAAAACTTATAATTAAAATTATAGTATATACATTTCATTTTAAAATTAATTTTATAAAATTTAATTTTACTATACTCTTACAAATAAATAAAATAAAAATAGGTACCTCATTGCATAATGAATGAGTGATATGTTTTAAGTTTGCCACTTAAATGTCTTTCTTTTTGGCAATTTGGGCAAGGATTGGACAAAACAGTTTCCATTCTTTTATCTGACATAGGCTAAACATAAGTTATCATGCGAAGGAGTTAGATTTTGGAAGAAAAATAAAAGCAGGGAAACATTTTTTATTTTGAAAATAATGAAGAGAGTTATGTGATATTTATAATATTTTTTAAGATATAAAGTTTATGCTATTTTATTTCTTTTATTTTTAAAATTATTAAAATAGATAATATTTATTAAAAAATCTTCATTTATTTCTGAAACTTTTTTTTGAAGAAATATATTTCTGAATCTTTTTTTACTGAAATATTTCTGAAACTTAAATCCTAATAAACTCGAAAATATGTTTAGAAGTATACTTTAGGAGAGAAAATGATATATTTTTTAAATTAAGACATTAAAATTGATAAAATTAAACTGAAAAATAAAATATTAAATTAATAATAATATATATTCTATTTTATTAGTTTAAATTTATTAAATGAGGAATTATTATAATTAAAAAAATCACCCTGTTTCTTAAACTTCACTGTCAAAGACGCTATATTAAAAAACTCATGCAACATAAAGTTACCACTTTTTTTTTTTTTTAAACTGCAATATAGATTGAATAACTTTCAAAATAACCATGCAACACAAAGTTACCACTTACTCACCACCAGTTACCACTTTTGACGGAGGCTAGGGTACGAAAGCTAAATCCAGGCATAACTTACGAAAGCCATCTGTGCACCGTTGGATCAATTAATTTTTATTTAATTTAATTTTTTTCTTTTTCTTTTTTTGGTGCATTTCCCGAACTACCCTTACCTTCTTCCATTGCACCTTCCTCCCACTGCATCAACACCGCACCGCACATCGTCGCCGCCGCCACCAAACCGATGGTGGCTTCACCGGCGGTAGATTCTCCATTGATTTTCAGAGGCTATTTCTCTATCTTTCACTCTTTTTCTTCATCTCTTCTCTTCTCTCTCCTTTCCTCCTCCTTCCCGTTCGCCGACAGGAATCCTATTTTCCGGCATATTACCGGCCGCCTCCAATTCCACTTCACCTTTCGAACTCAATCAATCTGTTTCTTAACAAGCTACTGGACTCTTCTTCTTGTCTCCCTCAATGGGTCATCTTGTTCTGGTGATGCAGATTTGAATGAAGGGCATTTGGTGAAGGTGGTTAGGTAGCTATGGTCGCTGAAGCTTGGTTTGTGAAGATGGGTAACCAGGTAAGCGCCAATCTCAAGCACGCTCTTCTTCTTGAACCTTCCGCAAGGAGAAAACACAACCCCAAAATGCAAGATAATAATACTAGCAGTAAAGAAGTAATTGGGATTCTTTCTTTCGAAGTAGCAAATGTAGTGTCCAAAACCGTTCACCTCCAATTCCAACACTTTTGATTTTTTTTTCTTATTGTGTGTGTGTCGTATTTGATGTGAGTTTGAAGCTGGTTTGGTTGCACTTGCAGTGATATTGGAGCAGAAAGAGGGAAGATGGCAAGTCAAAGCGGTGTCGGAGCGGAGACGGAGACGGGATTGCGGAGAGAGAAGAAAGAGAAAAAAGAAAAAGGGTAGAAAGGGAAAATGAGATAAAGAAAAATAAAAAAAGAAAAAAAAATTAAAAAATAAGAACCGTAGGATGAAAATTAAAATGAATCCAATGGCTACAATTTTCTTTCGCATTTTACGCTTGGGTTTTAGTGCCGTACCCTAGCCTCCGTCCTACCTTTTCATAAATCAATCAGACAAAGCTCCTCATTTTCAGGAAAAAGCATATAGGAAGAAACGTGAGTTGTTTTACGGAATCAATACTATCTTGTCAATATTTCTTTTTTTAAAAGTAGTATATATCTTGTCAATATTAAATCATTAAAAATCCAATAAATAATACGTACGCTAATAGTATACTATTTTTTTTTAATTATAAATGATCATATGAGAAATAATTATTATTTTTAAGGTATTTTTTTAAAATTATACTAATATAATTTTATATTAGTTAATCATGTAAAATAATTTACACTAAAAGGCATGTTTGTTAAACTCATAAATTAATTTTTTTAAAGCATTACATGATTTTAATATTATTAATAATTTAAAATTATTTAAAATATTTTTAAAGTAACTACTACAAAGATTAATATTTGTAAATCATGGTATTTATAATTAATTGATAATATAAAATAATA
>PYAF01000400.1:267446-280678 GCA_007407185.1 Glycine tomentella
TAAATTTTTGAAATAAGAAATAAAGTAAAAGTTAAATAACCTTTTTGAAGTTACGTGGAATTTAAGTTAAATGTACAGAAGTTATAAATAACTTTTATATTTATTATGATTAAGATGAAGTTTTTTTAAAAAAAATGATTAAGACGAAGTTTATTAACTTTTATAATTATTTCTTAAAATCATATATAATATGATGATTGATTGAAATTATAATTTTTTTAAGCTAATGATACATAAAAATTAAGCTCAATTAAAAGAAAAAAAACATTTTATGAAATAAAATAGTATCTTAGATATCGTAAACTTAATTTTTAAATTAACTATTATAAAAGTTACAAAATTTATTATATATAATAATATGTGATTAGATAATAACGTGAAAACTTTTAATCTATCAGACTATTATAAACTAAGTGCCCTTTGTTTTAGTATAAAATGTGATTTTTGGCCAACAAAGTGCATGCTTGTATTAACATTCAATTGCCAACAAAGCTCGTCATTGTCTTAAATTAAAAATTAGTGTCAGTTAAAAATTAATTTTGTTAGAAAAGACAAAAAGAAAAGAACAAAAAAAATAGTACGTGCAGGCTTATCGTGTGTTAGTTGAGGCTAATTGTGTTCTAATACCCAAACCAAAGCCAAAAATATCCGCGGTTATATATTGTTTTTTTTCTTGTAGTGTGATAATTTTTAGCTTACACAATTTTATTTTATTTTGCAGATCAAATGCTCAATATGAGGGCTGGGATTACCTGAAGTTATCTTTATAGTGGCTATTTCAATACACATTTTTGTATTTATTTGCAGATCAATTGTTCAATATGAGTGGTTGTTTGTCCTCCAATTATATGTACTACGACATAATTACGTATCCAGCAGCTTATATTCAAGTGAGCAAAAAATTTATAAAGGTAAAAATATATAAATATAAATATCAAAATTTTATTTACTTTGGCATATACTAATGTAGAAAGACTTGAACTTCGAAGTTTCGCGTAAAATGTTCAAATTTATGGAGATATAAAATTGGGTAGACGATTAAGAAAAAGAAAAAAATTATGAATTTGATTCTTTCTTGGCAATCGATCCAATAACATATGAGACCTAAAATAAATTTTAAGATAAATATTTTACTTTAAATGAAAAATTTATATATTAAACCTTTTGTCAATATATATGACATTTTTTCTAATAAATGTGATCTTTTGTTTTGTAAAAAATAAAAAAATATTTTTATTGGTTGTTTAAAACTTATGTTTTAGTTGTTTTATTTTTGGGTCGGTCTGTCTTCTATTAACAAAAAAAATTAACTTAATATTTGTGATTAAAAAAATGCTCAAATTTCTTACTACTAAACAAGATTAATTAGTGTAAAAATTAGACCAAACAAATATGACTAACGGTCAATAACTTCTGGTCAAAACATTTTCTCATAAGCATCAAAGCATGTTAGGTCATATGGTAGGTGTACACAATTATACCTAGAAGGGTCCCAGCCAACAGAAATAACGTGCTCCACAAAGTGTGGTAGCAAGGGAATTGTGTAATTTGTGTTTCTCATAAGTCAGTTTAGATTACCAAGAGCTTATTTGAATTTACGAATGATTGATTTTGATAAGATTTTTTAAATTTATTTTAATAGTCTTTTAGCTAAAATCAATACATATATTATAAATTGAAGTATATAGTTTTGATTGTTTTTTTTTATCGAAATATGTTGGCTAGTTATTAATTTTTGTTAGAAAAAAATAATTTTTTTCGTCTCTCATTTCTTTTCATTACTAAATCAATCTTATAATTAAATATAATTTAGGGTAAAATTCACTTTTCCTCATTCTCTTAGATAGATAGTGTTAATATTTTTTTATTATATATTTTAAAGACACATTTCAGACATTATCCCTATAATTAGTAATAAAAATTACCTTTTAATAATATCAGTCCGAAATGTGAGCATATTTTAAGACAAAATCTGACCCACTGGGTCTATCAAGATCAATGTTGACGATAGTTCAATTCTCTCGGGAATTCAGCTGGTGCTTCTGGTTTTGGTGGACTCTTGAGGAAGGAGGTTGATCAATGGAGTTTTTCAGGTTCTCGCGGTATCACGACAAATATAAATGTTGAATTACATGCAATTTTGCATGGTTTAGTGTTTAACGTTGGGTTCGGATGCTGGATACGTAAGTATTTTTTTGCGAATCTGATTCTTTAGTGGCACTCTAATTACTGAACCAACAAGATATTCATTTGCATCCTGAGGCATCTATTATTAATTAAAAGGATCACCAACTTCAAGCTTATGGTTTGGGATATTTCCTTCAAGCACATATATAGAGAGGGCAATAGTGTGTCGATTGGTTGGTGAGGCAAGGATCTTCTTCTAACATCTTTGATGTTGTTTTTAGATATTTGTCCGACTCAGATGAATCATCTTTTGTTGGTTGATGCATGTAGCACATTCTTTCGTTGTTTTGTTTTCTGTTGTTTAATTTCCCACTAAAAAGAATATTTTATTTATTTATTTGTAAATTTGATGTTATTAATTGTCTGTTTCTTTCAACTCACTCTCCTTTATTTCCATTATAAATTCAATTTCAATATTTTTTAAGAAATTGTCAACAATTAAAAACAATCTTATGTGGCAACATAAATTATTTGTTATAAATATAAATATAATTCAAATATTTTAAAACATTTATCCTCAATATAATTTATATAAATAATTCTTAATCCTCATACTATATATTTCTATAAATCCTCTTATTATCTTTTATGACAACGGTAGTAGAAGGATTTATAGGAGATATAAAAGGAGGATTTAACATTACACAATTTACATATATAATATTTTTTTATCATAATTTTTTAATAAGCTCTTTATCATAAATTTTAATTGTATAAAAATTATAATAAATATTAAAGGAGAGATGATTGAAAATTAATGTTTACGAGAAAGTAGAAAATATAGTGTCTAGGAATTTAATGATGATGAAAGATGAGAGATAAATGTTTTTTTTATTGAATAGTAAAGTATTATAATCCTTAATTTAATCTTACTAAAACAAATAAGTTCATTGGACTGTTTAAAAAAAAAGAAATTTATTTCATTTTTTGTCCAAATTTTATTATATCATACTAAAAAAAGGTGTAAGTCTATCAACAATTTACTTTTCATATATATATATATATATATATATATTAAAAAAATACTTATTTTATATAAATTTAAACTAAAGTATAAAATATATTAACATATTGTTGACCTAAGTGAAAGTGAAGATTTGAATGTCTTATGCAAAGTTTTAATTTTGAGTTTTATAAATGAAAATTATATTTAAAATCTAAGAGATTTCATGAAAGATGATTAATCAATTTTTTTAATAAATATGAGGGTGATTATAACTGTTCATTGGTCCCACTTTCCTATATGCACAAATGCGTTTGTTTATTTGTTTTTTTTTTAAATATTTTATGTTTACGTTGTGATCTCCCTACTCGTTATGGTATCTTACCATTATTATTTAGTGAGGTCTAACTGTTTTCGACATTAAAGTGCTGACAAGGGAAGAATTCCTACCTTATCAGTTCCATCACTTGGAAGTGCTTTAAATTTATTGCTACTGATATTATGAGAATTATGATTACCTATAACTAGGATTGGTCTTGAAAACTCTTTGGTTTAAGGTGAAGTGAAAAAAATAGGTCTTTAACACATAAATTTTTTAAAATATAAATAATATTAAAATTAAGGAATGAAAAAAATGGACCCTTAACACATAAATTTTTTAAAATACAAATAATATTAAAATTAAAGGATGAAAAAAATGGGTTCCTAACACACAAATTTATTGAAATACAAATAATATTAAAATTAAGGGATAGAAAAAATGGGTCCCTAACACACAATTTTTTTGAAATGCAAATAATATTAAAACTAAGGGATGGAAAAAATGAGCCTCTAACACACAAAATAGGCCCCTAATACAGGTTTTATTTTTTTTATTTTTTTTTTACTTAAGCTATCGGTACAAAAAAATTTGGGCCCTGGGCGGACGTCCCGCTCGCCTTGCCTGCCTATAACTATTGAAATTTTGTTTTTTAAATACTCAGAGAGTGATACATTGTATTGTGTCTATGTAGCGATAGGACAGAAACGCTCAACTGTGGCACAATTAGTTCAAATTCTTTCAGAAGCGAATGCTTTAGAATATTCCATTCTTGTAGCAGCCACCGCTTCGGATCCTGCACCTCTGCAATTTCTGGCCCCATATTCTGGGTGTGCCATGGGGGAATATTTCCGCGATAATGGAATGCACGCATTAATAATCTATGATGATCTTAACTTTCCTCCTCCATAACAACCATCTAATCCCCGTGAACTTTCATAAGGATATTTATTCATTAATTTTTTTCTTATTTATAGGCTAAGAAACAATATTCCATTAATAACTTTATCCATGTTTGCTTCCAAATCAAAATTTGCCATATAGTATCCATGAGTGATATCAATAAGATAAAATAAGCCTTTATTTAGGTTTTCATAAACTATTTAACTTCTAATGCATTGTCATCAATAATTTCATAGACATTTCTTAAGAGTGTGTTTAGATGAGACATTTTAAAGTTTCATGAAATTTGAAATTCAGAAAAATTTAAATGCATCAATTAAAATTCTTAGATTTTTAAAATTCCTTATTTGGATAAATCACTTTAAAAATAAAAATTAAAAACACAAACCTTGGAGCCGAATGTGAAAAAATCCCAAGGCGTGGTGTCGTGATTCTGCTAAGTCCTTAAATATCGATCCATCGTAAAAAATTTCCTCATGACGTCAGTGAGCAGGGCGACGACCATGTCGGTGACGTCCTCGAAGAACAGCCCTTCAGCACTGGCGACCTGGATTCCGTGGCGACGACACTCGGCGAGGTCAATGTGGTCGGTTCTGACGTTGGTGGTGACGACGAGACGAAGCACGGGCAGGAGGTGGAGGACATTGGCGGTGATAGAACAGGTTGCACCGCAAAGAACAGCGGAGATGGAGGAAGGGTGGTGGTGGAGGAAGTGTTGTAGTGAGAGGCTTGAGGTGTGAGGGTTGAGGAAATGGAACTCGTGAGAGTAGAGAGGTTGGAGGGTTATGAAGCACATTGGGAGAGTAGAGAGAGTGTGTGGGTTGAGAGAGTTAGCATGTTGGAGAGAGGTTGGTATTGTTTCAATGAAAGTAGAAAAATTAGAATTTGTGTATTTTTTTGTGAAAAATTGAAAATTTCAAATCTATAGTTTAAAACAAATTTCCTTTGAAATTTCTTTTAAATGAATATCTAAACAAATTATTTAGGAGAGTTGAATTTTAAATCCTCTAAATAATTATTTTTTCCATTTTAATTCTTTCATCCAAACATATTCTAATAGTTTTGCCACAAATTACTTCTGGCATGGTTTGCACAATTTTTTGAAACAAATGGTTGTCACTAACAAGTTCCACTTTCTTGATGCCTTCTTCTATGAGATTTCACACCTACTCATAAGTGGATTGTTTACCTAAGATTTATCCTTGAACGACATTCTCATGTTGTCTCCATTTAGGGGCTTTGGTGGTTTTGTGGTTTATGCATTCTCATGAAGATAATATTATGTTAGGGTTGTCTTCACCACATCAAAAAAATACTTAAATGGTTTGTTAACTACTATATTGATAAAGTTATTTTTTTTAAATCATAAAATTTAAAATAATTAAATTATAAATGAGATAAATAAGTCAATAATTTTTTTTTTACTAGGTCAATCTCAAATTTTAATTTTGTTTTATTTAAATAAAGAAAAGCGCTAAAAACATACTATTCTCTATCACACTATATAATACATGTTTTTTATTAGTTAAAATTTATTAAAAATCACAATATCATAAATAAGATTCATAAAACCTATAGTAATTTATAATTTTCAACAAATTTCTATTTTTTCACACACCAATCTTAAATTTTAAATATTTATTTCGAATTATTTACGTACCTACTCATAACTATCTTAAATAGAATTTTTTAAACTCAATTACTAACCTCAAATTCAATTCTTAAAAATAAAATGAATTATTTTTAATGTCATTTAATAGTAAATTATTATATATGATAAATTTATTATTTTTTATGATAATTAGTTTACAAATTATGTCAATTAAGATTTAGTATATTTGGATAGGTAATCACGTCACAAACATAAAAACTATGTGAGTGATGGATTGAGTTTGAAGTAGATTCAATTGGATGCAATTATAATTCAGACGATTTATAGCGTGCGAGAGCTCATAGGTCACGCACGGTGTGAAAGTTTTTCACACCCTTTGAATAGAAGATGAGAAGTGTTGACGGTGGAGATTTCGTGGGTGTAGGATAGTAAAAAAGTAGTGAATAAGGTAAACACGAAATAGCAACTTAGTTGGACCCTTTTAGCAGGCATTCCTCTCGGATTTAAACATGTCACAGACAGAGCATAGAGGTTTTTGGTTTTGATGAAACTAATTAACTAATGTATTACAATTTATTTGATTTAAATAAAATCATTCATTTTCGCCAACAATCGCCGCTCCAACCGTCGTCTCCTACTTTCCTCTTACTCCATCTACCCTCTCTGTGAACCGTTCACATGCGCGTCTCTCTCGTCGTCTCCATGTCGTTTTAGCCCTCTTCAGCTCTTCTCTCCTTCTCTCTCTCTCCATTTCTTATTCTGTACTTTGTAACCACGCTACACTCATGAAATCTCCACTGTTAGTTTTAGGGATGGGAAAAACTTATGCACCGTGCATGATCTATGAGGCTCATTCACCCGGACAATGCATAATCATTAATGTTAACATAAAAAACATTTTTCATTGATTTTTTTTTTAATTCTATCTACCTTAAATTCAAATGTTATGACTCAAAGTAAAAATATCAAGTATATTTATTTTTAATTTTAACAAAATTAATTTCAGACATTAATGTTATGTTTGGTTCGATGAAAATAAAACATAGAAGAAAGAAAAATTTTAAAATTTAAATTAGAAAAATAAAAAGAAGGAAAAATTTAAATTTTTGCGTTAAAAATATTTTTTTCTTTAAATAAATAAAAATATATTTTATTAATTGTTTTTTTTTCCACTTTTTCTCATTCCAAAGGAAACATAATGTTATTAAAATTAGACTCGACCGTGGCGTTCTAAATTTATTAAAAAAATCAGGTTGGGACTTCAGACCGATTAGATCATCAGTGACCCTTTTGGTCACTCCAAATATTTTCTCTCTCTTCTCCTCCTCTCCTCTGTTTTTCTTCTTCTTGCTCTGATTCCCTCTCGAGTTTCCATTCTCTCTCGCTCTCTCTCTCTCTCATTAATTTCTCTCTCCTCCAGCTGTGGTATTTCTGTCCCTGCCAATACCCCCACTAGTCCCCTCTTCATAGGCTCAACAAACAAAGTCTCTTCCCTTCTCTTCCAACCTCTCAAACACACCATTTTGAAACATACACACACCCAAGTGCTTCGTTTTCACATTCATTCCAGGAACCTTTTGGATTTGTTAAGGTAAACCTTGATACAACCTTAACCCTTTTGTTCATATATATATACATATATAGTTTTAGTAGTTTACCGTGCCATTTTCCCAGTGCCTTCTGGGGTCTTGATTGGGTTCTTAAGGGGAAAAATGGTGTTTTTATTGTCTTTCAAAGGAAAAGTTTTCATCTTTGAGAGTTTTTTCGTGTTGGGTCTCTTGCTGTTCTTGTTGAAGACACATTTTGATGATCCTATGTTTTTTTTTTTTTTGGTTGGTCTATGTGGGTTGTTTTTGTTGTTACTGTTGTTGTTAGTGGCGCTCATTGTTTTGCCTCTTTCGGGTGTGTTGTTTTTCGAGTTTGGAGAAAAGTCCTTTCGACTTTTGTTGTATTTGCACTTCTTGATGGTTCTTCCGTGTTTGGTTACAGGGTGTTTCTCTCAGGGTCTCTGGGTCGCATTTGGGGTTAGAGAACAACAACAAAAATAAATAATTAAGATAATAATAATTGCATATTTAATTTCTCTGTCCGTTTTCCTGGGATTAACTTTTCGCAATGACGAGAAGTTGACAGCTTCGCCCCACCTCAATTTCTCGCGATAAGTTCTCAAGGTTCGTTCAATTTCTCACTACTATCTACTTTTGGGATTGTTCTTTTTTTCCACAAAATCTAATTCATGATTTCATGCTTTTATTTATTTATTCTATGGAATATTTTTCTGAAGAAAACATTTGTTATAATTGGTGTGTAATGTTGGTCGCAAAATGTAACCATTAGTGGGAAAAAATGCCGTGACTAAGGGAAAGCAATGGTATAAGAATGCTTCATTTACGCATACTTATTAGTTGTTTCTTTGTTTGTTTGTTTTGAACCATTGATTGCTCTAATGTTAACGCATGATTTCTGGCAGCGTTTGAGACTTTTGGGGGGAGTTGTAGTGGGTGTGGGGGGAGGGGGGGGGGGGGGGGGGGGGGGGGGGGGGGGGGGGGGGAGATTGGTACTTGTGAAGTTGCAAACTAATTTTCAATTTATTTTTTGTTTTGGGATTATTTTTCTTTTGTTTTTGTGTCTCGAATTCATGTCCCGTGTTTTTTTGGATGTAAAATGTGAATTTTTTTTATAGCACGAAGAATCTCTCATGTTGTAATATTTTGACCTTTTTTAACAATAGGCATGTGAACGTCTGACATAATGGATGTTGAAATGACATTAACTTTGGAAAGATATCAGTATGTAGCACAGTAACTTCTATGCCCAAAAAAATATTTTCCTCCTAATTATTTTTCCATATCCATTATTTGGATTGACCTTTATCTCTTTCTTTACTTTTTAATAATACTACTCTCTTTTGTATAAGAAACGTTACGGTTTATTATATGTTTTAACTAAGAGTTAAAAAAGAATAATTAAGTGGTAATTAAGTAGTAGTAATATTCTTCTACAGCTTTCTAATATCTGCCTTTATGGTACAGTTATACGCGGTACAAGTGCTCAGAAGTCGTGATTTTAGTCACGGGAAATATAAATCATCTCTCCTAACTATGATGTACAATCATCACATTGTCTATTTGCCTAAACTATTATTGTCCTTATTTGTTGTATAGAATATATTTTATAATTTAAGAAACATGTACACTTTGAGTATGGATGTAAAAAGGGTACAAAGGAAATAAGAGACAAGAAAAAATGACTAAATTTTTTTAATTGTTTTAAAGGAAGAAATATTTAAAACAAAAAAGTCGAGTATTTTTCTTCACTTGGATAAAAAAAAGAAAATGGTATTTTGTTAGACAAAGACATTCCATTTTCATGTTTACTTTTCCTTTTCTCTCTTTCCCTATAAACTCTTGCCGGCCTACTATGCACACGTATTGTTGGGTGATATAAATGTCTCCTCTAACATGTGTTGTGTGATAAATTTTCTAAAGAGCTGTGTTACTTAGGTTAGGTTATGCTATTTCGCATGGTCCTGTTATTACTTGCACCACAAAAGATTAAAGAATTAGTGACTAACATTACTTTTTCAGGAATAATTTTGGGGCGACAAAGATTTTAGACTTTTAGTGACAATTATTTTGAAAATTATATCTGAATTGTTGTGTTATTATTTTTTCTTGGTGAGGTCCTTAGTTATAGGGGAAAATATTTCCTTAATCTTTTCCTTTTAATACATCCTCCTTTGTAACAAACATTTTCCATTTGTCACGATAATAAAGTTAGATATAACATGTCAGACATATTCCCTTTCATGTGTGCTCTATTTTTTTCTTTTGAAGGCAAAGGTTCATGTGTGTTCTATTGTTGACACTGTTGGCTAAGTACTATCTTACTGCAGGCTACATAATTGGTGTTGGATATGCATAACTTAGGCTCAGGGAATCCTAAGGATTATGAATTAGGCCAATATATATATATATATATATATATATATATATATATATATATATACAATAAATAAATATTTTTCCAGTTTTTTTATTGGTTACATCGAGAGTCGCAATTCAACTATGATCTACCTAGATCCTATGATTGCCCTACAAAAGTTGTAATTTAACTGATTTTACCATTTCTCTGCAAGACATAGGAAGTGAATGGAAAATCAAGGTTGATGGTGACCCTCTTTAATCATTATTTCTTATATAATAATGTATACCAAAGAAACTAATTCACCGGCTACATATTATAGAATAAAAGAGGCTATGATTAATTGATTGATGGGCCATTTGGGCCTAATACTCAACGCTCCTCGTAGCGAAATTAGGATTAAAAAGTATGTAGAAATGATGATCTTGTTTTCTTGCTTAGAGGTGGTGTTAAATCAGGTCCTATTACTTCGAAAGTTTGCTTTTTTCACAGTATAATCCTTGAGATTAGGCTATTTATTTATTTATTATTTATCCATTCTTAATTATTGAATCTTGTTACGTAAGACCTTGGTTTTGTGTTTAAAAATGATGTTGCAAATTGCCATGATGGATAAACTACAATTTTGAGCTTTTTAATGTATCTTTAGATCTTGACCTTCGGTTTCTATTCTCCTAGCCTCCTACACACCGTGTGTTAGAAACTGCTTTTTGACACACTTAAAATTTGGTTACGCAATAAATTTTCAATAGATGGAGTATTACAAAAAGAAAAATTCCCTCCTCTACTAAAGGGCCTCGATCTATGTGTTAAAGCATTTCCCTTTTTTCTTTGTTTTGTTTTGTTAATAGCTTTTGCTTGAACATGCTCATCATGATCACCATCGTGTTATAACACTTTATTTTATTGTCCTCGTGAAAACCCTTTAAAGATATTACCACTTGCATGTACATATATACATTTCAATAATCACAATTCTGATCTGTATTTGGAAACTTTGGTGGTGGTGGATGCTTGTGCAGATGGAATCAGTGAAGCCGTCAGCCGTGACCCCACGAAAGAAGATGGCGCGCAGTTTTGCCAAGGTTCTTCATGTCAAAGCACTGATTAGAATTGCTTCAGTGGATGGTCTGAAGAATGTTATATCTGATGCAAATCTCAAGGATGAAGGGAAAATTGCTAAGAGTAAGACTACACTGAATTGGTCGGAGTCTTTCAATGAAGATGACGATGAAGAGCATCAAGAGAGAGTAGCCAATGAAGCTCTTCTGGCGAAGCTTTTTGCTAGCATTTCAACTGTTAAAGCTGCATATGCTGAGTTGCAGTATGCTCAGTCACCTTTTGACCCTGATGGAATTGAAGCTGCTGATCAATTGGTAGTGTCTGAGTTGAAGAACTTGTCTGAGCTAAAGCAATGTTACTTGAAGAAACAGTTTGATCCTTCGCTCGAGAAGGAGATTCTCGCAGCCGAATCCAAGGAGCTGCAGGGTGTGATCAAAACCTATGAGATCACGGGGAAGAAATTGGAGTCACAGGTGAGGCTCAAGGATTCCGAGATTATTTTTCTTAGGGAGAAGTTAGAGGAAGCTAATAAGCACAACAAGGCAATTGAGAAGAGATTGAATCAAAGTGGCCAGCTATCAGTGCTTGATAATCTTCACATAACTGGATTAAGTCCCAGCCATTTCATCACGGTCCTTCGCCATGCGGTCCGGTCCATTCGCAACTTCGTGAGGCTGGTTGTGGATGAGATGAGATCTGCAGGTTGGGACATTGATGCTGCGGTCGACGCCATCGAACAGAATGTGGTTTATATGGCAGAAGATCACAAGTGTTTCGCGATGGAGGCCTTTGTTTGCAGGGAAATGTTTGATGCATTCCACATCCCTAACTTCTCCCTTTCAAGTGAGTCTCTTCTAGACAAAAACAGGAGACAACAGTGGTTCTTTGGGAAGTTCAATGAGCTGAAATCAATGAAGGCAAAGGACTACCTAGCCGAGAGGCCACGATCATCGTTCGCCAAGTATTGCCAGGTCAAGTATTCGAGACTAGTTCATCCCAAGATGGAGTCATCGTTTTTTGGTAACCTGAGTCACAGGAACCTTGTGAATGCTGGTGGAGGGTTTCCAGACACTGCATTCTTCACCTCATTCGCCGAAATGGCGAAGAGGGTGTGGCTTCTGCACTGCTTGGCCTTCTCCTATGAGCATGAGGCTTCAATATTCCAAGTGGGGAAAGGGTGCAGATTCTCTGATGTGTACATGGAAAGTGTGAATGATGAAATCTTCATCTATTCAGAAGGGGAATCAGATCCACAAGTTGCTTTCACCGTAGTTCCAGGGTTTAGAATTGGTAAAACTATTTTACAGTGTCAAGTGTACCTCACAGCACCAACAACAAAGCAAGGTTAATTTTTTTTTCACTTCAACAAAGCAAAGGTGACTCATGACTGACCCCACACAACTCAGGTGATTGAACTGGAAGGCAGTTCTTTATTTTTCTTAGTAAAAAAAAAAAAAAACATTTTGGAGGGAAATGAAGGCCTTGTGGTTGTGGGGACTGAACTCTGGCTAGGATCACTCACTAGGGCATCTTTGTCCATTTGTATTTTGGCCATTTTGAAAAGAAAAAGCCATTGGACCGTTGCATTGGAAATTAGAATCTTTTTTTTTTTTTTTTATATATAATTTATTCCAGACTTATCAGAGACATCCCCCAAAATTTTATTATTAGGTCAGTGACAGGGATTGTCTGGCAGTTATGCATCTTTTACTAGACATTGCATTTTATAATATGTACATAATGATATATAGTTGGGAATTTTGTAATCCTCTTTTCCGTTCTTTTATTAATCTTTGTTATGCTAAATTCCCCTATTTTTGACCCTCGAGTTTATTGTCACGTGCAGGTCCGGTTAAACATATTTAGAGACTTAAAGTGAATCTTAAATTGAGGTCTTTTTTTGCCTAATAATTTTTTTAAAATAAAATTAATATTTTATTAAATTTATTTTTTGAGTTTTTAAGGATGTAAAAGTTATTTATTATAATTGATTTTCTTTAACATTTTTTTCAATCAAAATTAAAGTTAATCCATTTATTTTTTTTTGAAACATTTTAATCTTAAATAAGATTTAATTAATTTTACTTTTTTGAAAATTTTCTTTTCATCCACGCAATAGTTATCTAAATTGTTAATATTATTTTATAAGTAATAAAAATATTAAAAAAAATCAATTCTTTTTATGTAATTAAATGTCAATTGGTATATTATTTTTTACTTGTAAAATTTCTGTTATAATTTTTAGTTATATAAGCAAATTTAATCTATTAATGTGTGAGTAA
>PYAF01000400.1:289815-309154 GCA_007407185.1 Glycine tomentella
GTCTGATGGAGGGTTAAACCCTTTAGTAGTTCTATGTTCCAGTTGTTCCCTGTTTTAATTCTTTTATTCTTCTTTTCTCTTCTCCTCTCACCATTCTTTTATTTTAACTCTGTTTCTCTCTTTTGTTTTATTTTCGATTTATCATTGGGTTCATCTACCACCGACCCCAATTAATTTGGGTTAAAGGTGCTGTTAATGTAATGTTAATGTATATATATATATATATCACTTCATTCACTAGTGTCCTTGACCAGGGCTGGGATTAGATACTACTTCTTCATTGGAAAGATGAGCAACGAGCCTTCCACTACCACGCTTGTGATAACTAGTGGCCTCAATTGAAGGTGGGGTACCCTTCAAAGAGAGCACTTCTTGTGCCTCAATTTTGAGAATCTTTCGGGCATCCAAGACTGAGGAATAGCTTACCAAAACAAGTAGAGTGATGAGTAGAACAGAATTCAAGCGAGCCATGTGGAGCACTAATGTAAGGAAAGAAGTACCAATGTGTGTTGTGTCTTTGTGATGTGTTGAAAGAAAGAATGGCATGTGCTTGCTATTTATATGGTTTTGGATCCTCTTGAAATTCCTTTATGCCTGCCAGAGGGGAAAGACACGACAACAACTTTGACAATTGGAGTAATTTGTGTATGGTTTCATTCAACTTTCTTTTGTATCTTTCTTTAACCTGAAAAGAAACACGAGAGGGAAAAAAACATGATCTGACACAAATTCCTATTTATGCAAATTTAAGTATTTGAAAGAGGGAAAGAGTGAGACGTGAGGGTTACGCTATTTTGCCAAGGAAATGTAGTTACACACACAATTTTGAAGTGTATGAATGTAAAAAATAAAAGAAATAGAAAGAAAAAGTAAAGGAAAAAGAGAGAGTGATAAATGTTACTAATATAACATGATGAAAATAAAGAGAGAAATAAAAAATGAGATAAAAATGAAATAGAATAAAAATAGATGTATGATACTATCTTCATCACTAAATGATAGACTTTTTCTAACTAAGTGGTCCCGTTAAGTAAGTTAGTTGATTTAGATAGTAATACTAAATTTATTAATAATTTATATTATTTTTTTAAAATTACTCTTAAAATTATTGGAATTCATCTTCTCACTTTTCTACTTGATTTTATTCTTATCTAGTTAATTAATATGCATTAATCATATTCTTCCATCTTTATTCAGGATTTGTCATATTAATTTATAACATTTATTATAAAATAATTAAAAAATATTTTTTTGATAAAAAAATTAATAGATGAGACAATTTAAAAATAATCTTCTAAAAAAGGACAAGCAAATTTAAAAAATAAGTATTACATATAAGAATAAAGATAGTAATGATGTATTTGGTTTCACATTTCAAATGTGATTTTTCACATCTCATGTTATGATTTTTAGAAGTTAATAGTTATAATTTTTACATTTAAAACATGATTTTTTTCTCTTTTCAACTAGTTTTCAAACACTCTGTATTACTCTTTGGTCAAATAGTACAAGGTTGAAATTTGCATAAAGATTAATGGGCACGTGATACTAAAAGAATGACAAGTGTCCTAAAATTCCTTGTAGATGTTGGGTTAGGTTAACATGATATTGAGGCGCCCATTGTTCTTGCTTGCTTGCTCCAAACACCTTGGTGAGTTGCTTGTAAAGTTGAATCTTCTTCACCACAAGGCATTGTGGTTTTGATCTCATACAAAAGTGCACTTTTTCATAGTTCATTGGCAAAAAGCTCATACTATGGCGGCCACTTTGACATTCCATTGTGATCTTATTCTCAAAGAGCCATCAATACATTATTTCCATAATATGTAATGTGAACTTTTTTTCGACTTGAAACAATGAATGGCTAAGTTAGTAGTTCCACCATATAACAATGGTTTGAGAACTGGTAGAAATTATTGTGACCCTTTTACTATATATGTCAAGTTTTGTGACTATCATAATTCTCTATAACAAGACATATACTACTATTCTCATGGTAGGGGTCAGAATTAATACATGATATTCGGTGAAGTGAATATTCGGTGAAGTGATTCAGGTCAGCGGCACTTCTGAAGTGCGGATTAAACATTATTGGTGACTTGTGTCTTGCAATTCCTTCTTGATATGATTGTTAAGGTGAAGACAAAAGAAAAATCAATAAGCAACTAGAAAGTGATGACTGAATGAGGGAGATTGGTTATTGGTTATAAAAGAAATAATTAATATCTCATTGTCCAAAGACTTCTCGTTATATGAATATAAGGATGAATGATATTGTACGTAATCTTATCCTTACATATGCAAAAAGATTATTTATAGATTCAAATACATGATCAACAAATTATCAAGACACAACTTTATCATTATAATATGACTCATCCTCTAAATTGATTATTGATTACTTATAAATAAATAAAGTAAGACGTTTAATATCATATATATTGTAGAACTAGAGTGCTTGCACCTGAAAAAAGTATATGATAGCGAGACATATGTCTTGTTGTTTATGGGACACATGTACCTAACCTATCAAAACACAGAAATGGTTGTGACTTTTGTGACGATGAGTTTTTTTTATAATTTTTTTGGTATATTGTGACAATGAGATTTAGTTGTGTAAGTAATCGAAGCAGGAAGTTCGTTCTTTTAGCCCCCACCTGGTCAACTTGAGCTCTTAGATATTTATCACTTAGTACGTACCTTTTTGTTCTATGTAGCATATTGATGTAATTAGTGACTATTATTTCACAGAATAAATCTTTCCTCGCACTCAAATAAGAAATTTGTTTTCTTCATGAGGACAATTTGGAATGAGGACTAGATTTGAGATTTCTTACACGACGTTTCTAGTACCAAGTATGTAGATTTAGTCATTCCAACCAATTTTTCTTAACTTAGAACAAGTCAACCTTTAGTGGATATATGCAAAATTTCTTTGTAATCACTAATCGGTAACGAATCAGCATTTCCATTCCTTCCCCCAGTTCTCAAATCTTGGGGAATTGGATATCTATACGCTTCGATTACCCACAAAACACTATGTTTTGCACAACGTGGTAGAAAAGTTGTTTTCAAAGAATAATTATAATACTAAAGGAGCACTATGCTTTTAATGTAATGTAGTACCTCAACTATATATCCTTTTTAGTCATATTGAGTGTCATTTGACATGTCATTGTTCTGTATTATGTATCAGTAGAAAGACTTCAACAAAGGGTTGTTTTTACAAAAGATCAAGATATTGTATCTAACCGAAGATGCTATTTGTTCTGGGCTCCTATATATTCGGCCCACATAACCAAAAAAAGAATGCTAACCCAATAGTTATTAGACCCAAAACTCAAGACCCCTGACTTCATTCCAATTTCCTTCATCACTTGATAACCTTCTTGACACTACTCAGGAGACTATAGATATGTGAAACACTATATCGTGACTGTAAACATGTAAAAGGTACATTCTCTCTTTAATTATACTCATTTCTTGGTCTCCTACATATAATAACTTGAGTATCGGAATCCTTATAGCCTTGTAGATGACTACACTGGATTTTGGCTCATAAAAGATTGCCTAAAAAGATTCAGACTTCTACCTCGAACATTTCATACCTTGAACTGGTGCTGAATAATAATATGGAACAATTTTTCTAGGTTTTATGTCACTATTACAATCACTGTATGTACGTATATCCAGCAAATTTCAAATCAATAGCATTAACTAACATTAAAAGTTTCATTGGTCAGGATACATATATAACTAATGTTGTATCCTTTTTGTTTTTCTACACGTCTAAAATGTTTTGAAGGCATCACAGGCTTTTGATATCTGTTCTAATAGGATTATGTTTAATATGATTTATTCAATGTGCAACATAAAAACCAGTCTTCGGTTATTTGTTAGAACTATGTTTGATGCATTAAAAAAAAAAGGAACATTATTTCTCAGAAAAGTACAATAGGAAAAATACTCATAACAAATAAAAAATTATATTTTACAGAAAAATCGAAATAATGGAACCAATCATCAAATCCTAGCTAATTAATTTTGCAATGATAGATAATGTATCACTCAAGATCACATCCTGGAGTAATGTTTGCTTTGTACTTTGGTCATCCTATTCTTACCCGAAAGTTGGGGGAAGGGAATCCATTTCAAGTTAGCAACCAGACGAAAGAAAAGCATAAAGAAGCACAGGTAATTTGCAGCGTCTTGTTGAATGTTGTCTACTATTCTAATTAATAACTCAAAAGTATCTATTTATCAGTGACACAGACACTACACTACCCACTTTTGAATATTCTTCCTACTCTATATAGCTGCAGAATGCTGTTGTAGGTAGTCACAAAGCTCGTCTTAGTAGTTCTAACTAATTGATATCTCACTGTACACCTATTTTAAATTCTATTCCATGGCTAAAAGCACGAAAACTCAGCTTGGATTCTCTGCAGCTGTTCTGTCGTTTGCTACATGATCTTGGCTGTTGGAATAATTGAACGACCAATAAATTAACTCGGATTTTTTTTTATTGAAAATATTAGTAATTTAATATGTTATGCTAGTTAAATAATTCGAACTCATCACTTTCTTATCCCTCCAACCCTTAAGCCTCTCTCTTAACCACCAAACTATCTTATGACTTCCAAATGATTAACTAAGATAATCAATGGATTTTAATTCCACATTAGATGATAGATAGAACAGTTACATAATCGGCTTAAAAATAAATGAGACCTAAATAAAATTTTGAAAGTAACTTCTACTATGACGAAAGAGTTATATGTTAGATTTTTTTTCTAATAACATGTATGACCTTTTTGCTTTATAGAAATTAGTAATAAATAATTTTTCATTAATGAACCTAAAACTTTAGATTTAGTAGTCTTACTCTTAAGTTGGCGTTGAAGTGTTATATAGGATCTAAGTTCAAAAAATTTGAAATATATTATTTAAAGTAAGAAAGACAAAAGTTGAGTTTAATTTAAGCAAACGCTTATCCAGGACATACTTTTAGTGTTCAAATCAATATTCATAAGAAAACAAGAATTAAGTTGGATCGTTTTATAATAATATGATAAATCATGAAAGTGCAGGAATTGTGGAAACATTGAAAAGTAAAAGGTTTCAAAGATATAATGTCCAGTTCACACACTGTAGTGTGCATACCATTGTACCCTGAAGTTGGTAAAGCTGTTCTCACATACACTCTTGAGAGTAAAGATCACATATTCTGAGACAAAACATGACTTTATCCAAAGAGATTATGGTTGGCATACACATATTAGATACCTTTCAATTATGGTAGGTTATGGTCTCTCCAAATCTCCATAATATAAATCTCAAATTATATTTTATACATAAACAATTGGAATCAATTACACAGACTATAGAGAAATACAGAAACAGAAAACAAAAGAAAAGAGAAATAATGAATGTGCATAATACATGTGTGTGTGTGTGTAGTATATACATTGAAGCGTAATATTGGAGTTTTTCATTGGTTTCTGACAATCTGACCCTTATGTCTATTAGCAATATGGCCTGGCTTTTATATGATGCTTGGTGTGAAGATGAACGTTGCTTGAAACTACACTCAGTAATTCTCACTTCTGCTAAACCCGAACTATCTCTTTTGCACATGCCATATGTTCAATGTTACTAATAATTTACTGTAAATTTTTGGTTAATGTTATTGCTATAGAAATATCAACATTTATAGTAGTTATATAGAAATGGCAACATGTGGCCTTTAAGGTCCGGGATATATATATATATATATATATATATATATATATATATATATATATATATATATATATATAGGACTAGAAAAATAAATCACAGCTGAGTTCATAGAGTACCATAACTCAAACTAGGTGATAGCATTTAAATTTGACTACAAACTTGCCTTAAACTTTTGGATCTATTGGGATGCACATCTTCCCTCGAACAAAATGGGTAAATGTGAAAAAAAGAAAAAGTAAAGCCACTTTTGGCTTGAAAATCAGAAAGGGAAAGCTCTTTCTACCCACCAAAGGGAAGCAAGTTTCTTACTCTGTATTTATAGGTAGACTATGCATTTAAGAGCGTAAAAGAAAGAACACTTCTATTCTTGGTTTTTCTATTATCTATTTAGAGTTTTTTAACATTAAATGTTGTGCATCAATTTCTCTTTTTTGTAATGAGAAAAAAGATTAAACAAAATTATATGAGAATCCACATCAGAATACAATATAGGGAATATCTCCGGGCAAGGCTAGGTGAATAAAATTAGGGAGTAACTCAAAAATCCTATAGAGAACAACAGTATTAACACAATAACACCACGCTTAGCAAAGAGGTCAAAAACTTGATTTGCTTTTCTTAAAACATGGCACCATTTAACTTGCCCATCTTCAAAACAGATTTGACGAATACGAATTTTTTTTCTCTGTCAACTTTAATTTTAACTTCTTGATATTCATTATTCCCATACTAAATGCCTAAGAAAATTGAATGCTTGTTCACTCACTGGAGTTGTTGGGGAGAGCCAACTAGCCAAGTACCAATATTTTATTGTTCTATTTATATTTTAATTATCTATTAATGGCAACAAAAAGTTGGTTAGCAAACTATTTGGTTAGTAAATCATGTAAATGTTAACATATCAATGATATCAATGACTAGGTTAGAAAAATGATAAAAGATTGGGAACGTATAACTTGTAAGTCGTCTGAAACATCGTAATTAAGTAAATTTATATTAATAATTATTATAAAATGTTTTATTATATTTTTATACTTATGTTTGGAAGTCACGTTAAAATTTTATCGGCAGAAAATCATTTTTCTTCTTAACCAATAAACATTGATAATTATATTAGTAAGTGTTGGTTCGACACTCCCGAATTTGAATGCATCGTGCAATTTGTTTGAGAAGAGATTTATTTTTTCTCTCTTTAATATAGATACTCAGCCTACTCCAAAAAGTTTTGGTACTCATATGGTTGGTTGAAGTTATGTTATGTCACTCCTAAATAATATAAAAAAACAGTAAGTACAACTTTTAGAAGTCAAGCTGACTCTATCTTAAAAATCTTGGTAGCATTCCAGTAAATATATATATATATATATATATATATATATATATATATATATATATATATATATATATCTTGATAGCATTATATGATTTCTGTATTAAAAAAAAAAGAGAGGTTATTTTCACATTGGACCTGTTTGGATAAGCTTCTTTAAAAACACTTCTAAAAAAAATAAAAAATAAAAAATGAAATGTACTTCTCCAAAAGTAAAAATAACTTGTGCATTAACTAATTTTTAGAAGTTTACCAATATAGCTTCTTTAAAAGATGAGATGACATCTACAAATGAGCTAATGAAAAACTCATTTTAACTTATGAAGAAGTTGATTTTCTTTTTTTCTTCATCTAGAAGTGTTTCTAAAGAAGCTAACATTCAAATAGATCCATTATATTTTTCTAGTTGATGTTATTGGTGTAGTGGTGTTGGTGTAGCAACTGATATTTCAACTCTAAATATTCCTTGTAGAAATCCTCCCTTCCAACAAAAACAAATCATATAATACAGTAGATTTTTTTCATGCCTTTTTCCAACTACTTTAATCCTCCTTTCCAATGTACTAATCTTATAGAAAACAAACGTTTTTGTTTTCATGAAGGCATAAAATTAAAAATTAATACAATTTTTTAGGATTATGTCAGGTTTGAATCAATTTTTTTATATCTTTTTTATAAATTCAAACCAAAAGACATTGAGTTTGAAGTTCTCGTTTCGAGTCATCATGTCATTCAAAATGTCGCGTTATTAATACAATGTTAGTTCTCATTGTTTTAAATAAGGTATA
Source organism: Glycine tomentella (assembly GCA_007407185.1). Classification (NCBI taxonomy): domain Eukaryota; kingdom Viridiplantae; phylum Streptophyta; class Magnoliopsida; order Fabales; family Fabaceae; genus Glycine; species Glycine tomentella. The sequence goes on from PYAF01000400.1 coordinate 297,676, forward strand.
GTTGAAAAAAATTATTAATGAAATATTGGATTTCTAACACAAATAATTTTGAAACAAAAATGGAAAGACTATACCTTATTTAAAATTATCAATAGATGTAACGGACGGAATACTTAAAATTGAGTTTGAAAATGTTAGAGAAAAAGATATTAATTTGTGAATAATATGTCATCCTTTGCATTGTTGTTTTGTCTTAATAAAATATCCTGCTGCAATCAAAGACTTGATGTAACATCTTTTTTATCCGTTATTTTATATTAACCGAATATATCATTTAGTTGTGAAATTACAGTTTTTCAAAAATTTAATTTTTATTTTTAAGTTGTTTTATATTATTTTAATTATAAGATTACATACTTTCATCTATTGTGAAAACCTTTTTCTATGCAATAGTTATAAAATATTTTCCACATGAAAATTTTACTACATGTCTGTTTTTCACTGAGAACCCTTCAAATAGATGTTTAAGCAAAAGCTTCAAATTCTAACTTCTGGCAAAACTTGCATAAGAATGTGTATCTACTAAACATAATACAAATACAAACATGCTCTAGCAAAAAAAAAAAAAAAAAAAGGTTTGGGATAATACAATACAACATGCAAAAATTAGAGAATAAGTCATTAAAAGCATGCATTTTTAAAGATCAGAGACTAAAAATAAAATTCTAGCAGAATAAAAAAAAACATATTTTATCTTTTAAGTTTCATGCTTAATATGGTATAAAAAATGAAAAATAAATTTCAACCCAGAGTCCCCAAACTCCAAAATGCGAGACTAGTCTCACATGTACGTGCAAATCAAAACAACGAAAAAAATAAAATAAAAAAAATAATGAGTAGTGGCGCTTTTTTAAGCGTTTTCACACTCTCCAGTCTTTCTTTTCTTCCTTCCACTCCTCGTCTTCCATTTTTCTTTCCAGAACAACACCACAACACAAACAGAGCAAAAAAAAGCTCCACCAATGGCGGGTTACAGAGCCGACGACGACTACGACTACCTCTTCAAGGTGGTACTGATCGGCGACTCCGGCGTGGGCAAGTCCAACCTCCTCTCTCGCTTCACCAAGAACGAGTTCAACTTGGAGTCCAAATCCACCATTGGCGTCGAGTTCGCCACCCGCACCTTGAACGTCGATTCCAAAGTCATCAAGGCCCAGATCTGGGACACCGCAGGCCAAGAAAGGTTTTTTTTTTTTTTTTTCCCCCTTCCCCCCACATTGCAAGATCACGCTTAATCAACTAATGGATACCCCAGTTTCATGTCAAAAACCCTCCTTTTAAATGGTGGGAAAAAATGTTTTTTTTTTTCAAGGGTTGGTTTGGTTGGGTGGATCTAATTTTGTTGGGTCGGTTGTGTTTTTTGTTTTACTTAACCGGGTCAAATGAGGTCGTGTGATCTATGTAGCCGACCTTATCTTGTGGGATAAGGCTTTGTTGTTGTTATACAATTGGGTGGATCGTGATCTTGTGTGAAGTTTACTCTAATTTAAGTAATGCGAATGAATTGTTAATTGATGTTTAAAAAGGGTAAATGAAGGTTGTATTTGTGGAATTAGGTTAGTGAATTAAGTGAGTGTTTGTGGAATTAGGTTATTGAATGAAGTGAGTGTTATGCTGTGCTAGATTTGGTTTGTGGAGTCGGTGGGGATTTGTGTTTTGAGATCGGGAGTGGAAGTGGGACCGGCAACAAGGCGGTGGTGTTTTGAAAATGAAATTAACCGGATGTTATTGATGTCATGTGGATTTAAATTTTTTATGTGGTTTTGGTGTGAAATGGGAATAGATTATTTGCCTGATGATGTGTTGTGTTGTTTCATGGGTTTGACATCTCATGTCAGTGAGTGTTGACATGGTCAAATTTATTAAATGTGGTTTCAACATTGGATTTAATGATTGTTTGCAATTGGAACTCGTGAATTTGTTTCCTTTATAAGGTTTCAAAAATTGAAATTTGTGTTACACTTGAATTTTGAAATGCATCGAATTGAAAGGTAATTGAATTCAGTTGAGCTTGACTAATGCTGATTGATATTTGACTAGATTTTACTACATTTGGGTCTTGTGATGGATCATGCACAAAGCAATGCTTCACAGCACAGACTTTCTTTCTTTAGAAAAGATTATACTGTTGTGTACCAGTAATTTTCCCTTTTGCTGTTTGGTTCAATATTTAGTTGTCTCTGTCTGATGGGTGTTAGTTACTGGTATATTGTTAATAAAATATTGATCTTCTTATGTTAACTTAAACTATGAATACTCTACTTGTTTGTAAGTGCATATTCCCACTGTGCTTAATTTTAATTTTTCTATTAGTTTATTCTATTCTTCGTGAGCTGACCTTGGAATTATTGCACAAATTTCTTTGTTTGAGAATCTGAGATCTTAATTCTATGGGTAAGTATGTTGAACTTTAGCTTTTGCATTTCTACCATATAGCTTGGGAAGAATTTGGAATCTGTATATATATATATATATATATATATATATATATATATATATGGGTCGTGTGGGTTTTTTGATCATATGTGATCTCAACTGAATTTGGGCGAGGTTGTTGCAAAATAAAATTAGCCATGCCTTGATTAAGCATATGCCAATAGAAATTGATTTATATGCTTTTCATCTGATACATGTCATGTCAAAGATCCCTTGAAAGGGTGAGTTTTGACCTTTTTCTTGGGCTACCTACTGGATTAATTAATCATACTCCTTGTTGACATCATTGTATTTTATGGAAACTCTGCTGAGGTTGATCAGCCTTATAGAATAAACAAGTTCTGTGTTATACTCAAGGAAAAATGTGTCTGGTAAGTTTATAGGTTAAAATTGCTGTAGGCTTAGAGGTTGAATTGCTGACACATCAATGATATTTTAATGACTCTCATAGTCATCCTTGGCATTCTCATTACATAGGTGTCCATTTTGAACAACCAACATAATAGTAAAATTTTGGTTAAATAACTAAGTAGGTCCCTAAACTAGTTCGAAATTTTCAATTAGGTCCCTAAACTATTTGTTTATTAATTGGGTCCTTGATCATGTGATTTTTTTTTTAATTGAGTCCCTAGGGTTTTTAATTCGCCATAAAAATTGTCATTTTCTGGCAGTTTCCAGTTGCCAAAAACTAACCCCACCTACCTACTTCATTTAGGTACATAATTGAAAAAAATACTTTAGGGACCTCTTTGAAAATTTCCAAATTAGTTCAAAGACCTACTTAGTAATTTAACCTACAAATTTATAATACAGTGAAAATATTTTGGCCATAGTTCTATTTACCAATTACCACAAACTATTCCCTTCAAGAATCCAACAAACTATAGCACCCTTTTTCCATTTCTGCATTTCTCCCCTTCCTCCCTAACAAAACCCTTCTAGCTCCACCTCTGCTGGTAAGAGTAAAGTACTGTTGAAATTTTATTACAGACATCATTGGAGACTTGTAATTAACCTTGTTATTGGAAACTTGATCGTTGCATTTGAAAGGCTGAAATGGCGTTGCTATGCGAAACCATGGACACATGCAGAGTTCAACAGTACTATATTTGGAGAAAGTCATTTGGTTGATATGTTATTTTTCTGATGACTTTGTTAAATCTCAATAATTTCCTGTACCTCTTAAATTATTAATATATACTTGTGTATTTTATATATAGATACGATGATGAAATTATGTATTTTTCCAGGAAAGTCTGTGCTGAATGTGGAACACCTTACCCCATTATTTTGTAGGATTAAACTTGCATATAGTTCCTTGGGTGCTTTTTGATGTTGTTCTCCAATTAAAATTGGAGTTTCATTTCGATAATCTGCGTAGTAAATGTTTACATGCAGATTACTGAGATGAAACTCTTCGTCTGATTAGAGAACAAACACTAAAAGCACCTATAAAACTGCATCTAAGATTTGTCTTATAGTATATTTCTCTGAAGGGGTGAAAATAAAAGATGCCTTCATTTTTATTTCATTTTCTACTGCTATTATAAAACCCTAATTATTGGGTGAGATTTATTTGAAATATGATATATTCCCTCTTGTCTCAAATATAAGGGGAAAAAAATCTTTTTCTTGGTCTCAAATATAAGAAAATTTCAACGAACTTTACCTTGTTTAATCTCTACAATACCCTTCATTTAATTGAGGTGCTAGTTTCAATAACTCTTTTTTATCCTTGATACCAAATTCCGATGAAGGATAAATTGGGAAAAAAAATACTTTTTAATTAAAATTGATGCAATTAAGTATGGTTAACTAACTTTCTTAGTTCTATAAGCTTGGTGGAGGGTTAGACCCGTTGTTATTTTTAAATTCCAAATGGTCCCTTTTTAGTCATTTTCTTCTTCATTTCCCCCTTCCTTCTTTTCTCCTTCTTTGCTTTTATCGTATTTTTTTCAACCTCCTCGTATTTATAATTGAGTTTATCTATCACCGACCCCAGTTGACTTGGGTTAAAGTGCTGTTGATGTTGATGTTGAACTAACTTTCTTAGTTAGTGTGCCATGTTTTTTTCTTATATTTGAGATAAGAGGGAGTACCAAAATTAGTAGTAGTGGAAATTTAAGGCATGCAGTTTTCAGTCTTTTTTATCTGCCCCACTGACTTAGGCACTTAGGATTGACTTTAATCTTTGTTATTTGATATTGCATATATGTGATTATCCTACTTAGAAGTGTTGGGTATGGAATTGCAGTCTTATTCATGTTCCATTACCAATGTCGCGAATATGTCCTGTCTTGATTTCTGTACTTTTGCCATGTGACCATCTTATTTATGCAATTTTGCTTTTTTGTTTAACAATCTATTGTTTTATGTATAGTAATAAGTTAACTAAATTTGTAAATTGACTTCCCACCAGCTTGCATTTTGTTAATTCACATTGTTTCTCTTTGTAGGTATCGTGCCATCACCAGTGCATACTATCGCGGGGCAGTTGGTGCACTTCTCGTGTATGATGTCACTCGCCATGCAACATTCGAAAATGTTGACAGATGGCTGAAAGAATTGCGGAATCACACAGATGCAAACATTGTTGTGATGCTCGTGGGTAACAAATCAGACCTTCGTCACCTTGTGGCTGTGTCAACTGAAGATGGGAAGTCCTATGCTGAGAAAGAATCACTTTACTTCATGGAAACCTCAGCTCTGGAGGCTACTAATGTAGAGAATGCCTTTGCTGAAGTTCTGACTCAAATCTACCACATTGTTAGCAAGAAAGCAGTAGAGGGGGCTGAAAATGGAACCGCATCTGTGCCTGCCAAAGGAGAGAAAATTGATCTGAAAAATGATATTTCTGCTTTGAAGAGAGTTGGTTGCTGCTCAAGCTAAGATTGAAAAACATAGTTCAATTGGTTGGTATCGGCTCTGTTGTACGTGTAATATTCTGAGAAATACGAACTAGAAGAAAAGTGAAATTTAATTTGTCATAGCATGTTAGACTCTTTGTGTAACCTTAAAAACTAAGTTTGGTGTTTCAATAGGAGCTGCTGGTGAAGCAAGTTGATTGCTAGTCTTACTTGTTGTAGTGCTGTTATTATTGTTTTTGAAATGGTTTCACATGAAAAGAGGTTCAAGCTTGGAATGACTTCATTTAAGTTTGGGTAGTGTTCTGTGGTGGTTATGGCTCAACGATTCAGACTTTTTGGTAGAATCACACAAGTAATAATAGGAATAAGTTTCTAACCCTTTGCTTTTTTTAGTAGAAATAAAGAGTGGAAAGAAACAGGAAGGAGGGAGATAAAATACCACAGCTTGTTTGACAGGAAAAATAAGGAGGGGGACTTTTTTGTGGAATCTACATTAAAATATTTTTCTCCTAAATTGGAATGAAATGGGAGGAAAATGATCATTCCTTATTTTTTTGTTTATATTATATATAAATTAAGGAGGGGGAGTTATTTTGTGGAATCTACATTAAAAATTACATCTCATTATCCATAGACTCCTCGTTATGCGAAGATAAGATAGATAGATATTATACATAATCTTATTCTTACATATATAAAATGACTATTTTTGGATTTGAATCTACAATCAATAAATTACCGCGATACAACTTTATATATATATATATATATATTCTAAATAATAAATAAATTTATGTTAAGAAAAAAATAATACAATGTTTTTTTCAAATAATCAATAAGATTTTGTCAATCTCACAAAAACTTAAGAGGTATAAGTGTAATTTGTTTAAATTTATGAAAAATTATATTATAAATAGTTTTTTAACTTAAATAAACAAGACTTTTTATGTTTTAATAAAAAGTAATTTTGGAAAATATTATTTTAAGTAATCAATGAAACAATCATAAAATGATATTTCGATAATAAGAGACTTGGATAATAAATTATTGTATATTTATTACGAGGAAATATTTTTTTTTTTTGTATTTTTGAAAGCGGAAATATATTATTTTAAGAAATGTTTTGTAACACATGCATAAAACCACTTCGGATTAAATTATCAAAACATATATGTATACAGATTTGGTTAGTAAGTTGTTTATAACAGCAATTTTAGGAAGAGGAGAAGAGAGATATGAGAATTGTAAAACAGTTTATAAAAGGATAAATTCCGTTGCCGGGACTTGAACCCGGGTCTTTCGGGTGAGAGCCGAATATCCTGACCAACTAGACTACAACGGAATGTTTGATTATGCTGTGGGTTTAAATTTAAATAAATGTTCTAAATCAGATTTTTCTATAGAGATACACTGAGGGAGGACAAGACAGGGACCATTGGGGGAGTGATGACCTTGCATGACCCGCATGTTTGTTCTCTCAAATGCCTTTCTCTTTATTGTTTATTAATTCAATCTTCAATTTATTTTAAGAGGACGGGCTAACTGATAGATACAAACAATATACTTTATATTGATTTTCTATAGTTAATGTAGTATAATAAGGAGTACAAGTATTAATTCCTGCTTGTATGAAGAGTTATTAGAATGCATTTTCTGGTAGAAAAGCTCCTCATAAGTTCAAAGCTGTTATATTAGAGCTGATGCTTCATAGTTCATATTATGAGGTATGTACTAATATTCTTCCAACTTTTCTATGGTTCATTGGTAGTATATGGTGAAACTTGTCATCATTGATTTCATTAACAGTTATTACTTTAGGAACTGGACATTATGTTTATAATGTTAATTTCTCCAAAAATAGTACATAGGTTCCATGTGTTAGCCTTTAATTTATACATTTTTTCCCATTACTGTCTTTCTGAAAGTTTTCATTTATTCCAAGCCATGGGTTGCTTATACTTGATTTTGATAAATTGTGTAAGAAGGCACAACATGCCAAATAAAACTAAAACTAAACTGTAGAATACAGGGTTGAAACTGTTTTTTTTTTTTATCAAGGGCAAATTACCTGTTTCTTCAAATAGAATACAGGGCGTTGAAACTTTTTGGGGGGCTTTGTTTGTGTGAAGTGCGATTGTTTCTTGATAATATGGCTCCAAAAAACATCATGGTCCCAACAGAATATCTTTTGGGGCTAATTTGTAATTTTGTTGTTAATTATTTAATATTTGTATCAGTAAAAATGGAGCATTGATTTATGATTTGAAACTGTACTCTTGACTAGGCTTCATTTTTCATACAGTTGCTTGTGGAAGTTAAGGTTTATTCCGGATATTGGTAGTGTACAGACTGCAAGGTACTACTTTTATATCATGACTAGTAAAGTGCCGTGTTTTGTATTTTGTATTGTTCCTCTGGTTGTAATAATTTTCATTTTATGATAAAATTTCTACATTGTCAACACAAAGTGTGAGCACTTTTAATTTATTTTAGTGATTGCAGGAATCTAACTGCTCCAACCAATTTACTTTTCAGGCTTTTTATGTTTCTCTGTAGAACTTAATTCATATCCATTCACCTTTTAAGAATTAAAATGAATTATGAAATATTGTGGAATTATTTAGCTTCAGTTTGTCCTAAACCTTTCAAAGAGACTCCACTGTCAATCAATATTTTTGTTTTCTTCGATGTAAATCGTGTTGGATCATAAGAGTTCAAGTGTATTTTATCTCTACAATAAAATTCATACTTCCTGACCAATTAATAAAGATTCTAAAAGGTTTGGTTGTTGAGAAGTATTCAATATCTTCTATAAAATGTTTTCAATTATTTAAGGATGATTTTTTTTATAACCTGAAGAATGTTTTATTATTTTTATGTTAACAATTTTATATTATTAACCAGTTCCATAAACACACTCAAAATAATAATAACAGCAAGAAGAAATAAAAATTACACTCTGAATAATCGGTGTAGTCTAAGTAGTAACTAGTAATTCAATACTGCATTGTACAATATCTTCAAATGCTTTCATTCAACAATATAATAGATTTTGCTGCCACATGAGCTAACTTGGTCCCTTATTGGATCGATCTCTTCATCAGATTGCTAGAAAGCTCTCCCTCCCAAAACTAAAAATAACTTATAACTTCTAAACTATGCAACGGCAAAGCCAAACAGACATTGCATCATGCACATTGCTTTCCAACACAGCACATGTATTTGCCATAATTTTCCATATAAAGCGGGAAAAAAATTTAATTCATTTTGACATTTTTCCAATTTTATTCACTGGACCCAATTTCACACAAAGTACTACTATTTGCCTTCAAATCTCAGCTGCCACATTAATTAATTCAAGAAATATAGTTGGGTCCAAAGAACACCATTCACTTAAAAACTCCATTGTAATTATTTGGAGAAGGGACATCCTTGGGAAGGTGCTGAAGTTTTGGTGCCATCCTCTTCTATTTGGTGATTTATGTGGTTCCCTGATAGAAGACCTCCAAGCAGCTCTGCTGGATCATAGTAAATCTCCACCTCTTCAACCTTCAAAGAGTCATCCACCTGTATAGATAAATTAAACCTCATGAGTCATGATTGTGATAGAGCCTTAAGTAAAATGTTTTTTATGACACATCACTAAATATCAATACTAGGTGGAAAAATTTATTTTACTAGGAGAATATTGTTTTTATCATGCATGATGAAATTTTTGGATACTTGTGCTGCCTATTTTATTTCAAAACATTTGGTTTTACATCTTACCAAGTATAAACATATTACCAACAAAGATTGAGCCAGTTAGTAAAAATAGGACTCATATCTTATAAGAATGTGATTCATGTAAGTTTGAATCCTGTTACCGATGTGTGGATTTCATTAATGGATAATTTGTAAGCACTTCTATAAACATTCTTTTAACCGTGAGGCTTGTTCTTATCCTTGTGAGTCCTGTGAACCCAATTCACCCGAGCTTTTTAACAGCAAAAAAAAAGTAGAAACATAGTAAAAGCAATACCTTGACAGTTCCCAAGCCATAGAATTGGGCCATCTTCCCGGTAGGGGCATGTCCCTTAAAAGGACCTTCAAAGAAGCCCCAGTGCCTAAACTTGAAAGCAATTTCAGGTGGTCCACTATAAACTTTGATCACTTCCCAAGCAAACCCTCTAGGAAAAGCTGATCTGAAGGCTTCATGAGATGATTCAAAAGTCTCTTCATCTGCTTTGTAAGGCTTCAAGTCTTCAGGCAGAGAACTTTGCAACAAAGCATTGTAACTTCCCAGGCTTAGAGTATCCTCTCCAGATAACCCCTCCCTGCCTGCAAATGAAACATGATACTTATTTTGACAACATAAAATTAATATACTAATAGAAAAATAAGATTGATGTAATTTCTGATGCAACTATAGTTTATTATCATATTCCATTGAAAAACATGTCTCCTACTACAAAATATCTATGCAAGAAATGAAGGTGTTGCAGAATTTGTCTTTTGGGGATCTCTTTTTGCTTCAGAAATAACAAATTCTCCCCTCTTAATGAGAAGTACAAGGTACAACAGAAAAATACATGGTAAATTTTGAATCATTCATTCACCCCCCTTATTCATGTGAATAGAAGTCAATCAAATAGTAAGAAAAATGATAGAACTAACGGACTAAAGTAAAGTATCCATATATCTATCTATCAAAACCCTTAACATTTCTATAGAAAAAAGATGGAGTGGAAACAAATTTGACACATGTTATTAAGTGCATACCATTCACAAAGAGCTTGAACTTCTCAGGGTTGATTGTCTTGAAGTCCTGCAAGCGGGTCTTGTGTGAGACCTCCATCTCCCATGACTTGATAGCATTTTGCACTATCTCCTCCAATGATCCTTCTGGCCACTCCTGCAAATGCAAATACAAAGTGAACACACAATCTAGAAAGAGAAAAAAAAAAAAATAAAGGTAAGAGGGTGTATGGTGGTTGTTGCACCTTGGTTCTTCCTTCTTCAAAAAGCTTGTTAACAGCATCATAAGTGGGAGGGCCACCATGTCTCCACTGAACGTTATCAGGTTCATCATGCAAGAAAGACCTATACTTGTCTTTGGCCATGTCGAATTATGCTAGAGATTATAAAATAGGAAAATCAACAGCTATAGATCATATTCATGGTGTGCAACATGAGTTCTTATATAGACTTCTTTCATGGCCTCATCTTAAATGAATCATTAAGATAAGGTTTTCTTTCCTTGTATTAATTAATTTCTGAAATATAATTATTTTTTGCTTAGGCTTATTAAATAGCAACGTTGTTTTTTGTTCGAGGCCATTAAATAGCAACTTATTATGGGTCCAAACAATTAAAATTGTGGAAGAGAAAATTGACTTAACTTTTGGGGGAGTCGATAATTTGTTGCTCCCATCCCACAACGTACTACCGCTATAAATGAGACACTTTGATTTCGTGTCTTTATTGATGGTGTTTTTTATTTTATTTTATTTTCTTCGTGTATCTTGAGAATTCTTTTCGAGGTCAGTTTAGAGTATCTTCATTGGAGTATTGATTAGGTTACCAGATTCTGATTAGACTAGTTCAATCCGACTAGTTTTACAATTTTTTTTTTAATAGATATTTTTTTATTTTGAATTTTGGATTATTATCAATTGTTATTTTGAATTTTAGAGTATGGATAAATTTTTTTTACTCAAATAATATTAGTTATATGCTTATATATAATAGATATATTTATAATTTTAAATTTTTAATATATACTGGCTCAAATCAAACCAATTACTAATTCATCAATTGAATTACTGACTTACTATATCGACCAAGTCAATGACCAAACCAAAAATTTCAAAACTATGATTGTTTATCTAATACAACTACGATTGTCTCTCTAATTAATGTTAAAAAATAATCATTTTTTTACATCTATTGGTAAAAGAGATCATCAATATAAAAAAAGTAAAATCATCCATGGTTAAAGAGATAATTAATATAAGAAAAGTAAAATCATCTATGTCATGTTAATAGTTTACGTACTATATCTTTTATGTAAATAATTTTTTTAATTTATCTATTATTAAAAAATCCTATTTTTTCTGTATTTTGTTAAAATAACACACTTTACTTGACTATTACATAACTAATTTTATTCATTTCAATAGACAGATAGATTACTG
>PYAF01000400.1:309254-321255 GCA_007407185.1 Glycine tomentella
ATAGATAGATAATCCTTTATTATTTTAATAAACTGAAACAAATACAGGGAAAACTAAAAAAAGTAACTATTTTTAAAAATAGTAAGTGATTATTGTACAAAAAAAAAAATATATAACTCATGAGCCCTAATATAAACAATGTTAGGTTTTAAAGTGATTGAGGTTCGGTAAAAAAAGTTAATAGAGATAAAATAAAGTGATTTTTAAAAATAATAAGTGATTATTATACAAAAATAAATATAACAAATTAACCCTACTTTAAAATCCATATATTAACAATACCTAAAGATTTAACTCTAAATAAAATATATTAAAAGTCAAGAACTAAGTAATATATGTAATAATATTTTAATTTTAATAGAAAAAATGGAAAATTTAACAAATGCAGCTGATGCTTGTAGATATCGACACTGGTGCGGCTGCCGGCTGTATTCTTTTTTAATAGGGCGGCGGCGTTAAAAGTCAAGCTCCGTGGCCGCTTTCAATAAAATAAAATGCTAAATTTATGAAATAGGTTATCAATGCTTGTAGATCTAAATTTCGATTATTAGAGTTTTTAATTGGTACAGCTGCTATTTGTCTCAAATATAATAAAATGGTAAATTTATGAAATGTTATAAATGCTTCTAGATTTTGTTGTTTTTATTTGTATAACTTTTATACTTTAATTGTAAATTTTACTACTCAATTTTTATTATTTCATTATTTAAGTTTTATTTTCTCAAATTTTACTACTAAAATTTTTAATTTTTTCATATTTTATCACCCTAATAATAAAAGATGTATGATTTTAACTTTTAACATCAATTATAATTATAAATTACTTAAAAAATTACTTTTTACATTCATTATAACTTCAATCGAAGTATAAATATAAAGAAAAATGACTTTTTATATTATTTTATAATCATCGTGATAATAAAATATACAAAACTTTTTGAATGGTAAAATTTATAAAATGTTAAAAGTTGAATGGCAAAAAATATATTAACATCCTACGAGATTTTTTCGAATTACAATGTGTAGATTATAGAACATTTTTTAATATATACTATACTGGAAATAGTTCCATAATGTTAATCCTTGAATCCAGTATCCTACTGTTCGAACTTCGAATGTACAAAGACGATAACAACCAGTCACGTATTTAGAATGTTTGTTTCATATTGAATTCTTCATAATCACGTTAATATCTCGTGATTTTATTTATATGTTTGATTTTATGTTAAAAAATTATTTCTTAATTTAAAATTAATTAAGTTGAAATAACTTTCTATAGCTTTTATGTTAGATAAAAAAATTATACTCATTTTAAAATAAAAAGATGTAAACATAAATCATGTAACTCAAAAATCAATTTTAACTCAAAATAATTTTACAAAATCAATTTTACCAACACCATCCAAAGACACTAACAACAGTAGTTATCTCCAATAGTTTCCCACTAACAAATAATTGACTACATGATATTTCTTTATTATATGTTATAGTATGTATTTGTTGAATTTAATATCACTTGATTCATGACTTATTAATTTTTTTACATAATATTCAAATTTGTGTTAGTTGAATCCAAATTCTTGTCGTTTTCATCTTTAATGCAAAGAACTTGCTATAGACGTTTTTTTAAAAATTATGTCGAATAAAATATGTTAAAGCTGCGTAAATTATTTGAATTGGACCTAATAAAAGAATAATATATATTGTCATATTAATTTGAACCAATCCATTGTTGACCGTAAAGTTTTACGTTTGTTTTCTTCAACAAACATAATTCCTTAGATAGGGAACAAGTAAGTTTTTTATCCTCTCAATTGTTGCTTTAAGATTATAGGTACTTTTTAGTTAATGATTCAAAATTCAATGATTGTTCTTTTTCTTTCGAGGAGTTAATGTTAGTTCATAGGAACTATATAAACGCATAAACATAATATTATTTCACGTAGGTAGAGTGTCTAGTGAACATTGCCTTTATAGTCTTGAAATATATCATAATAGAACTCTGTAATTTAACCTTTTTTTTTGTTTTTTTTTCTAAAAAGAAAATCGTTTTAATCCATATAAAATATAATTGTTTTATTTTTTATTTTTAAAATACTTTAGTTAATATTTTGAACAATGAAAAAAATACTATCTAAAATATTTCAAGGATAAAAAATAAAATATTATATTTTACGTGGACTAAAATAAATAAAAAATTACAGCAACAACAATAAAAAACACTAAATTACAGACACCAAAATATTTAAGCCTAATAGAATAAAATAGAATTAAACTTCAGCGTATATCACAGGACTACCGGCTACCTGCCACTGGTTACGCAATCACCACCATCATCATCCTGACTTGAGTATTTCTTAGAGACACGTTTATAGAGAAATCAGAATTTGATTAGCATCCAGTTTGTATTTAAGATTAAAAAAAACTTTTAGATAGTTTTCAATCAATTCGGCTTGTTTTCACAACATTGTTTAATTTCATTAATATATATATATATATATATATATATATATATATATATAACTGCAGCAACAAAAAAACATGGAAGTACATTTTGAAGTCATAAAACAAAAAAATATGCAGTAGTCAACCTGTTCTGGTAGAAAGTTAAGATGTAAGCAAAGGGAGAGCCAGAAAGGTGGGCATATGTTTTGGTAAAAACATAAAACATAACTTCTAAGATAGCCCAAGAAAATTCTCTATAAACTTCCAAATACCATATGTTGTCAGAAAATATCCAAAAGATCAAGACTTTGGAACATTGAACATATCATCTCTAATTCAGATTTACATGGTATATTGGTATAAAATAAAAATTATCTTGAAAATAGAACTTGTAGCAAATAGTTAACTATGCCAACTAAAATCTGAACAGCAAGTTGAATGGTCACCAATTTCAGTTAACAAGTTGAGGGCAAAACCATGCTATCAATAAACTCAATCCTCCTTTCCCCGGTGAATGTCAACTAGATATCTATTTAGATGCTGGCCAAATGACTTTGTAGAGAATGACTCAACAACATGCCTCCTAGCTTCTCTCCCCATGTTATCTGCCTCCTGGGGATCATTTATGAGCTTAGCCATTGCTAAAGAAAACTCCTGTGGTGTAGGATCACAAAGGAATCCCGTTACACCATTCTTAACCGACTCCACAGGGCCACCACTATTGCATGCGATAACAGGTTTATAAGCTGCCATTGCCTCCAAAGGAACAATGCCAAAGTGCTCATCCTGCATCAAAGACCTCTATGTAAAACTCTCTTCAATCTGTTTCTACCAATTGCCAAGAATCATAATTCGCAAGGTTTGACATACCTTTGGTGTGTAAAGGACACAAAAGCATTCAGAAAGAAGTTCATTCCTTTCAGCTGTTGAGCAAGATGTAATGAATCTTATGTTATTGGAGACCCCTTCCTTTTCAGCTAAATCTTTAAGCTCTTCTAAGTATTCCACATTCTCCTTCAACCGTTTATCAAAGCCACCTGGCACAATTTATGACAATAGGATTTTTACTCAGTGAATGTGCACAAATGCTTCAAAGTGAAATGAATGAGTCATGTATGGGTTGTTCAAACTTAAGACCCAGCAATTCTACCAAAAAATACATTTAAATTAGAGCAGAATGCCATACGAAGGCCTTTGAATATAACTAACCTAACACACCAACCAGGTGGAAATCAATCAATTTCTAACTCGCAACTTTTTCCAAGTCCAACCAAATTTTACCCTATTTTTAGTTTTCAGACTATTGAATTGACAGGTACCAAAAACTTACACTCAGTGATAAATTCTGACAACATTCAAAGATTCTTAATAAAAAATTATCCGGTTAAATACAAGGAAGATGTTCCTGTATTGATCCTCCAAACTTGCACAACAGAGTGCTTGGTTTCTTGCATTTGATGACCAATTTTTATCAGCATATACTAATGGATCACATCCAGGTAGCTTATCAAAAGGTGTTTTAATTGTTCTAATTTTTTATTTTTTGGAAGGCTGAAATGTGTATTATTTATTTTTCTATTTAGCAGATATTTAATGCCTTTCAACAATATTTGCTCATCGTTTTCTGCTCAAAATTTGTAAAAATACACTTGTCAGTCTCAAATAAATTAATTTGTGCTATTCTATGTTAAATGTTATATCAAATAAAAAAAATCAATTTTTTTCTCTGTAATATTATGTTATTCTTATTCTGATTCACTATCCTAGAAAAGTGCTGATGACTTATAGTGATAACCAAACCAAATGAACTTATTATCATGTAACCTAAATTGCCCTGTTTAAAACAATATGAAGATCTAATTCTTAAACAGATAAGATGTGTAGCCATGTCATAACTATGCAGTCCACCTCTCATTTGATGGCAACGAACAAGGTTTAATAAATGAACTTTCTGTCACCACATAATGGTTAATAAATACCCATTTAGTTAAGTAATTATAATAGAAAATAAACTTAATGCACTTTCCACAACAATTATGAAAGGTTCACTAAGAAAAACATTGACAAATCCCAGATAATGCACCTGTTTGAGAAATGATTGCACCACAAAGTCACACTAGATAATTTACGCACAAACTGCAAGATTGAGCAGATTCTGCAGAACAACAAAGTCCCTTGAAATGATAGAAAGAGTATATAAGAGTTCTGAAACTCAACTATAAACCAAACAAAACTTTCATTTAAAATCATGTTTTCTATCTTAAAAATGAAGACACCACCATACCAAACTCCAGTATGAGGCACATACATCAGAACAGATACTCCCATCCCATGACAATTAGTATGCACATAACATTAACATAATATCTATCATCGCAAACACAGAGGCATAAACAAAACATGCTCACCTGCAATAGTCAAAGAAGCATCAGTAATATCTTTATGCTTAAGAACTCCTTCGGGTGAGTTAAGCATAGCAAAAGCTGAAATAGCTAATTGTATATTCTTCTTCCTTTCAAAGCGATTGATGGAAAGAAAATTCAGCCTACAACAGAAGAAACAAACCAAATTAAGACTATGATTCTATACATAAAGTTTGTAAAATTGGATATAAGAATTAGCTACATGCATAATCTCATAAAGCATCAACCATATATCTACAAACATGTCATTTACTTAAAGGAACTGGGTTCATTGAACTGATCCACATTAACCGCTGGATATAGAACAGCTGGTCGAATTCCTTTAGCATCTAGACACTTAAAAGTATTCGCAAAAGTAGATGCAGTGAACTTGCTGTTAACAAGTATCAAATCAGCCATTCCTGCAATTCGGCAAAGCTTATTAAGATGCATGATTCAACATGTACACTAGAAAATATATTCAGAGGGAAAAAAACAAAGCAAGGATACAAAGTCAAACCAGTTGTTATTTCTTCTGCATAGTCTATTGGTTTTCTATACATTCTCCTAATGAAAGTTGAATGTTGCGCCAACAACAAATCTGGAAAATGACAGTAGAATACAACCTAACCAAAGAAAATAAAACAACTAAGAATTGAAGATGTCAAATCTTAAATTCACATGATTTATTTTTCCTCCTTTTTTGGCTACCTTTGTTGATCTTTTGAGTTTCAAGATCGGAATAACCACTGAGACTTGATCTGCCAGGATAACATCAAATGAATGCCACATGAAAAGTACACAGAAAGCAACAAATAGGCACCGAAGGTATGCACACAATGCATGAAGACGGTAGAATATATGCCGTGGAAGAAAGGAACCATACACAGTAACCGGAAAGGTACCTGAAACAGTCACAAGTCAAAACCATGACTTAATGGCAATGCTATTCTTTATAAAGAACAGAAATGTCTCTATGTGTATATATATGAGCATAATCAATTCTCACCAGATGTCAAACTTTTCAACTTACACCACTTAACAACTTTTTTGTAAAATACAAAATTATTCAATCTAACTGTTGAACTGAAAGTTCTTACGAAGTAGATCATGTTTATAAAACTTTATACAAAAATGAAAAAATATTGCTACTTTATCACACTACTTTTTTTCTGACAGATAATATGTTATTTAAAATATAAGTAAATCTGCAATGCTATATAAGATAACAAATGTTCAATTTATGTGGAATTTGATAAACAAGATTAGAAAGATAACATGTCACCACCAATTAGATTGATTAAAAATTCGTATTCTAAAAGTTATTAAATGGTTTAAGTAGAAAAGTTCGACACGTGGTCAATTGATTCTGTCACACACACACACACACATATATGCATAGAGAGAGATTCACCAGCAACAGTTTCCTCAAAGCATCTGTTTTTATCATGATGTGCAGTAAAAACATGAACTTTATGGCCTTGAGATGCAAGCTCAACGGCAGCATCCACAATCAATCTTTCAGCTCCACCTACAAAAACAATCACAAGGAAAGGGGAAATCAACTACTGGGAAGACCATAGCGAAATATTGTTTCATCTTATTTTTTTAAAAATTAAATTAGTGGAAATTCCATAAAAAATGTTGGGTTTTTATTTGAATAGAATGGAAAGCAATGGGGAGAGTGGTTATTTACCTATTCCCAGATCTGGGTGAATTATTGCGATGTTCAGTTTTGAGCTTGTTCCCTTCGCCATGTCGAGGGAAAAGATTGGAACTTTGAGGTGAAAATAACAAATCCAGAAATCGTTCGCCGGCAGCTATGGCGTTATGGCAGTGGCGGAATCCGAAGGGCGAAGGGGGTTCTAACCCTTGTTTCGAATGAGGGAAACGTTGTCGTTTGGAAGCACCACGCAAAATGACTTAAATAAATTAGATGCAGTAATATTTTACTCCACTTCAAATAAATAAAGAGTAAATGATTATTTTGGTTTTTGTATCTGTAAATAAATAGGTCACAGGCTAGGTGGTCAAAGAATGAAATTTGTGTTTCATGCACAAATTTTTCATGTATGTTGGATTTTATAATATAATATTTAATGAGTAGATTGTTCCATCTAATCTTCGTAGTTGTTAAATAATATTTTAAAGACAAATGTATTATGACTTTTGCACTTTTTTTTAAAAAAAATGAAAATTATTAGTGTTGATGTGTTTTACCCATTTATTCTTTTATTAACTGGCATATTCTGCAAAAATAGTGATTATCATCAGCTTTGTAGTTAGTAATAGCCAGGTCTTGTGTGAGAAAGTTGTTTGATACTTATTCTTTTTTTGTTGATGGCAGAAGGCAAACATTGTTTTTATTACAGACTAAATCCTCCATTTTTGTTAATTTGAAGGTAATGTTCATTGTTGAAAGTTAATGTTTGAGGAATGTGAGATTATTTATGAAGCCTAAAGATTATGTAATTATTAATCGAATAATTGATTGGAAAGTTGTAGTGTCATGATTGATTTATTAATTTTTGTTATTGTGATATTGTTGATGGAGGTTTGTTGACAACCTTAGTATGTTGTGGTTGATAAGATTGATATTTACGGTCTTATATATTCAATGAAGATGCTGATAATGATTTAATGACATAATCTATATAATACTGGTTGATGTTTAATGGCTCTATTTCAATTTTAGTGGACAAAAAAGAGAACAACAACTTATTATTTTATTAATGATAAATTTGTCTTTGTTTATTAAAATAATATAAATTTATATTATTAAAAAATTAAAAAAATTCAACAAACTTATAATAAGAGGTTAAATTTCTTTGTACACCGAACACAAAAAATTTAATTGTTCATGGGAGTACACGGGTGAAAATTTAGTTCATGAAAGAGTAATTTTTTTATTCAATTCCTAAGTAGATAAAAAGTGTGATATTTACATCTTGACATTAAATTTGATGGCCCTTTTATTATTAATTTTAATATTTAAAAATTAATTTAATAATAAATTATATATATTAAATTATTAAATTTAATGATTAATTTATTATTAAATTATACATATAACCTAATTACAGCAGTTTTTCCACATTCTGATACTAAATTATAAGTTTTATTATTCTTTTGTCAGTGATTACGAAACCAATTAGTTAAACAGTGTAAACTATTGTAAATTATCCTATAAATAAATAATCAGTTGCAAAAGAGAAGCTTTACAAGCCCTTGAAGACTGAAAGTGCGAAGATAGCGAGCGAGCCAGGCAGTGAAGAGAAGTGAGTTAGTAGCAGTCACCGGCGGCGGATAGACATGACCGGAGAAGAGATTTCCGGCCCCGCCGGCCCCAAGATGCTCCGTCTCGTTTCCTTCGTCGGCGCTGCAGGTAATTCAATTCCTTCTCTCTCACACATACACACACATTTTCATTCGTTAGTTTCTTGCATCGTATTTAAAACGAATTCTTTCAGTGATCTGCACCGCCGCAATCAACAAGTATCGCGAATACGAGAGGAACACCATCATCAAGCAACAGCAACAGCAAGTGGTAGAGACTCATGATTCGTCGGAATCCGTTGCCGTACCCAAAACTCTCAAATGAAAAGGTTAGGGTTTTATTTATTGTTATTGCTGCAATCCGCAATGTTTCGAGACAGCTATTTTCACCAAATCAAGTGTATTATGCGGTTCTAGTTTTCTCCTTAGCTTTTGAGTTTTGGTTATTATATACTATTACCGTTGTTGGGATTGTGAATGTGAGGTTTTGTTCGGGTTAGGCAATGGATATTTGTCATTGCTTGCTGTGGAAAATGGAAATGAATTGCAGTGGAAAATGTAATAATAAGTTCTAAGGAAATTTTGAATTGGTGGATGAATTGTGCTTTGTTTATTATTGCCAAAAAAACTGAATGACTTTATAACTTGATTTAGTTATTTAGATTATGAACATACTGTCGGACTTTATTACAAATTCAGATTTAGCAGATGGTGGTTCCTGAAAGGTGCATCGGTGCAGGGTGGTATTTGACAGAATTTTCATTTTTTATCCAAAAATAACTAGAGGTAGTTATTCGGAGAGGATTTCTGATCGTGTCCGAGTGTCTGAATATCAACATGCCCCTGGACTTTGTAACAAACTCAGATTGAGTTGGTTATGGTTCTTCAAAATCAAAACATTAACAAAGATGCATATAGAGTATTCTAGGGTTTTCTCTAGGTTGGAAATTTGACTTGGCAGCTGTAGGCTGGAAGGATTACTTTGAGATTCATTTGAAGTTTCAAAAGAAAGGGATGTGGGAGTCATTTTAAGGGAATTTTGCGAAGACAAAAATCTGGAGTTCTTGAGAAGTTAAGATAGAATGTTTGTATACTCCTTAAACATATTTGCCTCCCTTGTTTCTCTTTCTCCAAACTTGTGTGTTAAGGGTACGGTGACACTTTCATGTCAAGAGTCATGTTGGTCAATGGTCACTTTGGTTCTTCCAAGAAACTATGATTTCCCTTTGTTTCTTTTCTTATCTGCTGTGAATCAATGGTTCTTTTTATTCTCTATTCTGGATTGTGTCACAACTCACAGCTGTATTACTGTCAGTCTTTGCACTCCTGTGCTCCTAACTTTCCTCCTTAAAAACAGGAAAGTGGAAAATCTCAATTACTTGCTTCATGTGGTTGATTAAGCTTCTGTGATTCTTTTTAGTTTTTACTGGTCATTTGGCCAATGTTTCATTGTTTATATCGCCCCTATGCATTTGCTATTTATTGGGTGATTCAAATAGGCAATCCTGTCATGCCAATGTTTGTTCTGAACCTACTAAAATGTCAAGTCCTACATCAATTAGCTTTTTAGAAGTTCACATTCAACACCAAGCATCTTACTCAATTAAAATGGTCGCATGAGATTAGATCTAGAAAGCAACTAAGAATCTAATTTAGTAACTGCCTAACTTGTTAAAATTTATCAAGCTCATTTCCACAGAAATGAGACCCCATCATTCCATCTTCTTGCAGAATCAGTGGAAGGGACTCATAGGAATTGACAAATTTGAGTTCGAAATGAAGTTCTGACTTCTGATGCAAAATCCTTATGTTGTATATAGATATTGGGTTCATTTTCAATTGTATTGCATAACAATGCCAACAATCCCATTACTCAGAACCTTGTGAAAGAAAATATTTAGCTAGTCTTGATCTTTTATTGATGCCTCTCATGAAAGGCGATCAGTACAAGAGGGGCGATATAAACATTGGCAATTACAGTGTTTTACCGAGCTGAGCCTACCGGATTACTATTCTAATATCGCAATTATAAATGAATTGACGTCTTGGTTTTGACATTTCTTAGTGACTGTTGAGAAACCTGTATCTCCAGCACTACACAACTATCTAGTCTGATAAACAAGTCTCTAGTGATTTTTTGCCTTACAGCAATAAGGCAGACATCCTCACTGCCTACATATCCAAGTAGTAATAGTCAAAAAAAGAGGCCAAGGTACAAATAATTGGCCTGGTACATTCTGTTGCACCTTATTAGTATTGACATGCATTTGTAAGGATTCATCTTCTATAAGTACATATGCACCTTTTTGTTAGTATGGGAATGCAAATGGATAAGAATATTTTTCCCAGATGCATTTGTAAGAATTCATATTCGTATAATATAGGTACAGTGGTTGGTCTCAATATCCCACACCCGTGGGCCTCCCACTGTAGTTATCTGGATGAAATGTAACTGGACAATCTTTCCAAGAAACAGGTTGAAACACATTTCTTCTAGTATGCGACAGATTAGATGTCCAAATTGTGTGACATTTTTTGTAATCATCTTGTGGCCAATCTACTAATTCCTATGAATTTATAAAAAAGAAAAAACGAGTGTTACCCCTCCCCCGTTTTCGGTTACCCAAACAAGCGAATTTGAAGTCAAAGCCAACAACCTGATGCTACTGTTATACGTGGTTATTGTACCCAAAGCAAAGACGACATAAATTAACAAAAATAAATGCACATTTCTTTGTAAATTAGTAAAAATGACAATTAAAATTGTATATTTTTTAAAATAGAATAAATAAATGTCTTTATTTGAATTAAATAAAATAAGAAGATCAAAATTGTCTTTAAGCTTTTCTGAAATTTAAAAACTCATGGGCTGCCTTAATCCACTAGACCCTATAGGTTGTTTTATGTAGACTTTTTAGTCCAGTAAACTTCTGCCTAACCCACAAGGCTATATGTCGTGATGTAGGTTATTTTGACAATTTATTTGTTTTGTCTAAATCCTTCAATTTATCATAAATAGATTCTGACTAATTTAAAGTTTAATCAAGTAAAATTTAATAAAAAATTATTTTTGTCAAGAATCAAACCTAGATGATATTTGAATAATCAATCTTAACTTTTAGTACATTAATCATTTATATTCAATCACTTAGTCATATATAGTAAGTTATTTTGACGATTCTAATTGTTCGAACATTAAATAATCTATCCTATATTAATATTGTATATAATTATTTTTAGCTTTTTTAATGTAAATATATTTTAAAAGTATTCTCTGAAAAATAAAAGAATTACAAAAGTTGTCTGACTTTAGTTGTAAACAAAAAAAAAATTGAAGTTCAATAGTTTTAGCTAACTACCAAAATATAGGCAATCCAATATTATCTCAATGACAGAATTGTTGACCATTTTCATGATGAGTACTTAGCACCTGCACCTGCAGGGCTGTTGCTTTCAACAATCATCTTGGAAACGCCAAACACCCCCATTGCAATAATGGTGTATAAAAAGACACAAAAATAGTTGACATCAACCGATGCTCTTTCACAAGAAATCAGTAAACGTGGTGTTGCAGTGAAGCACTCAAACACACCAACAAAACAGGCAAACAAAAGAGATATTAAAATCTTTGTCAATTAGTGTGATCGAACCATGTTGATGGAGTATAAATTTTCTTTCTGAAATAAATAAATTCAATATATTCAAATAATTGTAATACACTGCCCGGATACAATGTATAAAGTATATAGTATTCTATTTTGAAAGAAGTATTTAAAATGTTGTGTCATGAAGAACGACTTAAGTATTTGGCCCAATTTTTGGTTTTTTTTTTTTTTACAAAGAAAAGCTAGACTGATTATATATATATATATATATAT
>PYAF01000400.1:331194-351010 GCA_007407185.1 Glycine tomentella
GAAATATTCAAAGTAATTACGTGTTCAAACTCAAAACTTGATACATAATTATGCATCAATTGATTCGTGTCCTCTATAGTTGTATTTGTTCACACTACATTAGTCATCCTTGGGAATGGAACAAACTTAGGTCATCCAGAAAGAGACTGAAATGGTACCCAAAGTCCCACTCCGAGCCCATCATGTGTTTTGCCCATACTTTTCTGTTTTTCTTTTGGGTCAACATCACAAGAGGCCTAGCAAAGAGTAACTTCTGCAAATCTAGGAATTAATTAAGTTTGGTATGCATTATTGCAAGTTCTATAACCTTAACTTTACGAAGGAAAACGACACATGAGCTATTCAGTCTGCTTTTGCACATAAAATGGGCACAATTCTAATCATGACTGCTTTTGTTAATGTCCGACGCATTATGAGTTCAACAATAAACACACTAAGTTGCCCTCTCTCTCTCTCTCCTCCAAATTCAATATGACTCAGTCACCCTAAAAATAAATACAAAATATATATGCAGACGCATATAAAGTCTCTTATTATTGGTTCCTCTCGTCGTAACGTGTGTTTGATAAGAAATTTATAAGTTTGTTTTTAGTTTTTACTAAATTATAAATTAATTTGATCAAAATAAACTTATACACAAATGGAAAATAAGTTAACTTATAATAAGCAACTAAATTTTTTCTTCTTCTGAATTTTATTTCTATTAATTTATTTGAAATTTCTTTTTATTTTTTATTCCTATTTTAACATTCTTACACGCGCACAATTCGTTAATGTTAGATATATTTTTTTTAACTATACCAAGTTTTCAATTATTTGTGTTATTTCGAAACTATTTGATCCAATTCGATTCTCGTATATGATTCCCTTGTACGACTTGTATATAGTTATATAACTCCTTTTTTTTATCAATTCAATTCGCATAAATGATCCAATTATAGAATAGTAGACACTAAATGACATGTTTATTTTCTTTGTTATTATCAAACTTAAAATTCTACTCTCTTTTTTTCCGTATTTTGTTTAATGTAAAACTATTTATTTTGATGAATTATTACATTTTTATTTTTTTTCTTAAATATTTGATCACTAAAAAAAAGTTAATAGAAAATATAAATTATAAGAAAAAAATTTACTTAAAAATAATATTATCAATAAAATATGTAAAATATTTAAATATGAAAATTTTGATTTTAAAAAATAAAATTTAACTTAATTCTACTTTCATTAAAAAAAGATCTTTCTGATGAAAATTAATATTAGTTTATTAAAAAATAGATTTTAAACAATAAGAGTAAAATCACTGAATATGGTGAAATTTATTTTCTCAAAATATGAATAATAAAAGAAAAAAAATAAAAATGGAGAGGATGGATCCAAACCCTTAAATCACGTATCTCCCTTGAAATAGTGAATTTAGAGTTCCATTCCAAAGACCATTAGGAGTACAATGATACGTGTGTCCCCAAACCCTGAGAGAGTCACACGTAAACATGCACGCGCCATCACCCCAACGTCTCTCTGTTCTTTTCCTCAACCCTCACTCATACATACATGATACATACATTACCATTACCATTACGAACAAAACAAAGACACAGAAGAGACCAAAGAATGAACAAGCCTTGTTCTCCCTCTCCCTGCGCGGCCTTCGCGGAGTTCTACGAGCAATGGTTCGAGGAGCTTCAGTCCCTGGTGCAGCAGCTGAGGGGTGACAGCAGAAAAGAGGAGGTGATGGAGAAGGTCATGTGGCACCACCAGAACTACTACGTGTCCAAGTCGGCGGCGGCGGAGAAGGACCCACTCAACGTCTTCCTATCTCCCTGGGCCACCACGCTGGAGCGCTCCCTCCACTGGATCACAGGGTGGCGCCCCACCACCGCGTTTCACCTCATCTACACCGAGTCCTCGCTCATGTTTGAGTCCCACATCATCGATATTCTCCAGGGACTCCGCACCGGTGACCTCGGCGATTTGTCTCCCTCCCAGTTCCGCCGCGTCAGCGACCTCCAATGCGACACTGTATGTAATATTACTTTTTTTTTTTTTTTTTTTAAAGTGTTATTGGCGCCTTTTACATTGAAGAAAGAAACATATAAATAGAGCAAATAAAATATTTACTTAGTTATCTTTTAAAAAATATTTACTAAGTTGCCATTAATTACATATTAGAGTAAAAAAAATACTCCTTGCCTTACTTACATATTTAACTGGATTTGGAAGCTTCTAATGTAACTGTAACCGAGTGTAACTTGTTTTGAAAAATTTTAAAATAAAATATTATAATAATTTATAATAATCAAAAATAAAAATGAATAGAATATTTTACAATGAAATATTATAGTGATTTATGATAATAAAAAATAAAAATGTCTAAAGGAAAGATGACATTAAATGAGATTATTTTATTTATAATAGTTATATATTATACCATTTTTTTAATTTTGATAATAATTATATTAAAAATCATAATTAAGAATGAGATTTAATTATTTTATCAACCATCGTAAGTGTATTTTCTTCTGAGAAGAAAGTGTTCAATTTAGAGAAACCAAATCTAGGTCTAACAAAAGAGATTTTTCACTTGTAGTGAAAAAAAGTTATGGGCAAATCAATAAATTTGATCTTCTAATAAATGTTCGTTTATTACGATCTTAAATTAGATACAATATTTATCTTCTGAAATATTAAAATTAATAAACATTAATTTGGTAAAAATTGATTCGCGAAGTGGTCTTTCTTTTTTAATCGATATTTTTGAAGGTGAAGGAGGAGAATGCAATAACGGAGGAGCTATCAGAGTGGCAGGACAGTGTGAGCGAGATGATGGGCCCAGGTGCGAACATCAACGACAAGATCGGACGGCTGGTATGCATTCTAAAGAAAGCAGATGATCTACGGCTGAGAACCTTGCGGAGTGTGGTGGGGCTACTGTCGCCGCAGCAGGCTATTGAGTTCTTGATTGCATCGGCGGAGTTGCTAGTTGGGATACGCGGTTGGGGATTGAATTATGACCGTCCACGTCGCAGATGAAAGTGGAATTGAGTTTAGACCACAATTTCTCTATTTTGATAGAAATTCATTGTGGCCTTAAAATAATTGTGTATTATTTATTACTAGTTACTAGAACTAGAACAGTCCTTGCTGAACAAATATTTCTTTTTGCTGATTAAAAAGAACAGTCCTTCGCTATTAGGCTGCACCCTAATCCAATAGTTTTCTTAATTTATATTTTGAAGTTTATTATATTTTTATTTTATAATATCACATGCAATATTAAATAGATCATGTAAGAGAAGTTTATGATCTCCTATCAAGATTAATCATTATTTTTGAAAGCAATGTTTCTTATCATTTTCAACAAAAGTATACAGTACTTCGGAAGGGATTATTTTGTATGAGCTCACGGTGCACATTATTAAAATGCAATAGCAAAATTT
This sequence comes from Glycine tomentella, assembly GCA_007407185.1. Lineage (NCBI taxonomy): Eukaryota > Viridiplantae > Streptophyta > Magnoliopsida > Fabales > Fabaceae > Glycine > Glycine tomentella. The sequence goes on from PYAF01000400.1 coordinate 334,635, forward strand.
TGTCTGCTATTACGAAAAATTAGGGAATGGATGCTAAATGAGGTAGTAAGAGCATTTTTAGTGATAGGTCTAAAATTGGGATCTTAAACTATTTTTTGGTAGGTTTTATAGCGTCACGTAAAATTGAAAATCTCTTAAAATCTGTAATATTTTTTCGTTTATCAGTATATTTCAAATTAACATCTTAGATAATTTTAATGGGTCTCACATGATCCCATTTTAAAATATTCAAAATTTAATTAAATTAATTAAGTAATTAATTTTAATTAATAAAACATGAAAAAAATATATGAATATTTTTTAGTAGAAAATCTTGGAGAGGGATCTTTAGCTGAAGATTTCTCTTTTCCCTGCTTCATCACTAAAGAGGAAAAGTAGATCTCCACGTGGAAATTCAGATTTTCTCCAAAAAATCCTGAAGATTTACATAAAATTCAAAAAAATAATTTTTTATATGATAGGACGAAAAAATGAAAAATAAATAAATAACATAAAATTAAAAGTTAAAATTAATTACTTAAAATTAATTATATATTTTATTAATATTCATATATTTTTTTCATATTTATTAATTAAAATTAATTATTTAATTAATTTAATTAAATTTTAAATATTTAAAAATAAGATCTATGTGAAATTTATTAAAATTATTTAAGATCTCAATTTAAAATTTATTAATAAACAAAAAAAATTACACATTTTAAGAAATTTTTAATTTTATATAATTTTATATAACATTATAAGATTCCAAAAAAATATTTAGATCTTAATTTTAGATCTACCACTAAAAATGTTGAAACAGTTTTTAAGCTAAGGTCATTGAACCATACCAACGTAATACGTAATACGTGTCCCTACCACAAAGTTCATGGCATGCAAGGTGACACCTAGCACAAACGTGGCTTCTAGGCACTGCAAATTATTTATTCTCACCTCAGACATAAAAGAAAAATGATAAAAAACAAGACATACAAGAAAAACATTAATTAGTTGAATTTTTTGAACTACAGTAAAAAATCAATAAAAATAATTTTGGGTATACTGCATTAATGCGCAGGAGCAGATGTTTTCTCTAAAAACAAATTGCGATGACTTTTCTTGCCTCTTTTAATTTTAAAGATTAATACTTTTTAAAAAATTGTATATATAAAAATAAAAAAGTGACAACTACTTAGAGATATATAGTGTTGATTATACTATGTTTAAATAATGGAATTATGAGGATAATTAAATCAATTCTCTTAGGCGGACTAGAGAGATAAATTATTAGAATAGTGCGTTCGATTTTTTTTTAATAATATTAAAACGAAGACAAGTAAAAGCAGTATTTTCAATGATATTAATTTGACGCCTTTCCTCCTTAAATTTAACTATGATCTGCCTTTACATTGCAGATACAAATAAATATAATTACTTTATTGATTCAAGTGATGCACAAGCACAATTTATTATAGATGTAGTTAAATACGTATTTCTGATAACTTTAATACATTTCAGTAATCTAATTATAAAATTGAATAGGTATCGTCGTCAACCTGATTAAAAATTTAGGGAAGGTATGGGAATTTATTTATTCTTTTATAACGTACTAGCTAGAGACTTCATTATAAACTCTTAAATTATAGTAGTATATAATAATATTTGAATTATTAATTGAGAATAATTAAACAAAAAAATTAAATATAAATTCCTACCGAAAATTAATTAAATTAACTCGAGAATAACTAAATTAAGATTCTAAACAAGTGTTCTTGTGCAGACTGTTCTATACTTCTATGGTTTTTGCAAAACTTGTGCAGACTGTACGAGTTTTATGCATATTATTTAGTTATGGGCTCTTGGCCGTGTTTTTTTAGCAGATCCGATCATAAAGACCCAAAATTGTGTAACTATTTATTTCACATAACAAATCTATGTCCAAATGTAAAAAAAAAAAAAAAAATCCACGTAAAACGTTTTTTTTATACCAAAAATCACAAAAACCAATGAAAGCCGTGGTGATATAAAAAAAAAAAAAACAGAGAGAAAAAAATTAAGTCAAGCCTTAATTTTAATTTTGATCTCTAATTTTTTTAATATGCAAATTGGTTTTCTCCATGTCTGGCGACAAATGACAAATTGATGTATCATGTTTGCTTGATGGTTACACACTCAAGAGTCAAGATGCAACCTGGGAATGAACAAAGGGATTTCTAAAATAGAAAAGAAAACCAATATTGAGGCATAGATGAAAAATATTCAACTAAATTTGATATATATATATATATATATAACGACCAGATTTGAATTTATAAATTAATTGCAATTTTTTGAAAATATTTCAGTAACACCCACCTCCTCCAAAAAGAAAAAAAATCTGAGCATGAATAATTACGGTGCATTTTATATCATTCTTTTAAGAAGGCCAATAACTCACCTAATTACAATCTGAATAGTTTAATTTTTGAATTATGATGATGGCTTATAAAATAAGCCTTAAGATTACGAAACACTTTTCTAAAAATAAATTGCAAAACACTTTGCATCTTGCCACAGGGAAATCATGATGCACAATGTTTTTAGGTACGAACATTGCCATTTGTCAATTTGTTCATGTTGGCGTATGGTAACTTGTGATAATCAACAAATCCAACCAAATCAGTATGCTTGCAACATCCTCGTATCATAAGATATTGATAAATAATATTTCATTAAAATACCATTAAGCAAAATAAAATTCAATTTTAATATCTAAATTAACTAATAATGATAAATATATATATAATAAAATAAAATTTAATGTTAATACTTGAATTAACTATTTTTCTTAATAAACATAATTTAATCAACTATATTTTATAAATAGAGACGAATGAAGTATTTTTATAGCATGCTACATTTTTACTTATCCTTACGTTAACTTTTATTATATTTATAAATTATTCTCCTTCAAAATTTATCATATGTTACATTTTTTTAATCATGATATTAGTATGGGATATTAATCAAATTTTGTTGATGTTCAATTTTTTTTTTTTTTACAAAACTGATGTTCAGTCTTTATTCACTATATGTTAAAATAAAACATACATAAAGACCAATTAAATAAGTTTTATATATAAAGACTTAATTGAGAATCTGGGACATGTTAAAGAACTAATTATGCATATATATTTTTATAATATATTAACTTAACTAAAATAATTTTAAACTAAGTATGCATGTATTTTTATAGTTTTTACTTTTGAAATGTAATATAAATATTTTAAATAAGGCAATTATACACATTTTTATATAATTTTAAATATTTTTTAATATTTAAATTTATATTTAAAATATCAATAAAGTTGAAATATTTGAATAATACGTAATATATTTTCAATCTTTCAGGGTACAAATTTAGTTATTGTTGATGTGTGTATAAGATAATTATTGTAGAGATTTATAATGTTTACATGTATGATAATTGTGAAAATCGGTTTGATCGTTGATCCGGTCGAGATAGTGGGTCAGTGATCTAATCGGTGGGTTAGTAATTGGCCTGATTTCACCCGGTATATATTAAAAATTCAAATTTATATATGTATCTATTATATATAAGTATATAACTAATATTATTTGAGTTAGACAAATCTATCCATTAAAATCCAAATTTTAAAAAAATCCAAACTTTTTTCATTTTTTTTTTCAAAAATAAAAAATAAAAAATTGGAAACTTGACCAGTCCAACTAGAAACCCAGACCAATCCTACCAAAAATCCGATCGGATTTGATCAGATCAACCCGGACCAATCCAGGTCAATTACATTTTCGATCTAAACACGAAACTGGCCGATTAGGCCACTGGGTTCCAGTTCAACCAGTCCAATCGGTTGGTCCAAACCTGTTTTTATAACTATGCATGTATGTATAAAATGGAAAACTTCCAACTAAAAATGAATGGAGACAAATTTGACTAGAGAATCAAAACTAAATTATATATTATGATCATATGGATTGGTTTAAGTATATTAAAAGTTCTGATAAACGTGTTGATCACTGTTAGATTGTGTGTTAGATGTCATGTACTTGAAATATTAAAATGAACTCTAATTTATATTTCTCTTATTTATATTTCCCTTGATATTATGAGTTTTTATGAATATCATATATAAATTTTCAAAAAATATAAATACACGTCAGCAATTTTCTTTCTTTTTTTATTTTTGAGATTTTATTTTTATAAACCATGTTGTTCATTTGTCAGCAAAATGATTCAACTATCATAATACCAAGATTGATTTAATCCGTTAATAAATTAGATTTGTCCGATCTTGTCTACATATATATTATTAAGTTTTTTTTTTATCGACTCATGTTCAAATTCAAATAAATGATCTAATCAAAATAAAGAAAAAAATATCCCAAACTATCCCACATTCTCACCCATATTCTTACACGCATCTTATTTTGGTTTATGGAAGTGAAAGAAGGAAGGAGACGTAAAGAAAAAATAATACTACAAAAATGTAATGAAAGGTAAAAAGAGAAATAAAAAAATAGGTTTAAAAAAAAGAAAAACAGATAAATTGATGTTAATTTATGATATTATTCCAAAAAAAAAAATGCACTAATTCGTTTAGTGTGTGTTTGTTTTTTATTGGATAATATCTAAATGTGTATTCAATAAGGAGTAATAATTTATTGTTTCTCATAAAACAAGACATCAGAATACATGCCAATAAATGGAAACGCTATAAGAAACGCATCCTTAAAAGATAATCTTTGCAATTTAAAACACCAAATTCAAACAAGTGAACAAAACAGAAACATTGTGTATTTCGCAATTAAAGACCTAAAAGCAAAAAGTCAAAAAAGAAGTTAAAAACCAAAAAGCAAAAAAACTTTAAAAAAATATTGTATTTCGCAATTACAGCACGAAGCCAAGTTGTATCCCCAGTCAATAACACAGTAAAAATTTCGAGAAAAAAAGGAAGAAAAAAGGGGGTAAATACAGCGTACAACGAGTCAAATCACAGCCCCATTCAATTCCATCAACACTTTTCAACCCACTCTCGCTACCCTCACCCGCCTGTGATTCGGCGCACCCACACCCCTCACCCTCACCCGCGTGTTATGTTACCATCCCCCACATCCACCCCTTCCTTTTTTCTCTCACTCATTTAACTCTCTCTGTAAAACAAACACACCCTGCTTTCTCTCTTCTGTTTTTTTTTGTTTCTCTCTCTAGATTTCCATTGTTGTTCTTCTTTATGAGCCCTAACTCGGGGACCCATCGTCGTCGTCGTCGTTAGCCATGTCGCTGAGGAAGGTCTTCCGCTCCCGCAAGTTCTCCAGATCGTTCAAAGAGCCGCTGCCGGAGGAGGGTGCCGCCGTTGGCGGCGGAGAGGACGGGGTCGCCGGCGCCGGTGAGGAGGCGCCGAATGGGAATGATGGGTGGTCCAACATGCTGCCAGAGATCCTCGGAGAGATCGTGCGGCGCGTGGACGCCGCCGAGGAACAGTGGCCGAACCGCCAGAACGTCGTCGCATGTGCGTGCGTCTGCAAGCGGTGGCGTGACATCACGCGCGAGGTCGTGCGTTTGCCCTCCCACACCGGGAAAATCACCTTCCCTGCGTGCCTTAAGCAGGTTCGAGGTTTCCTCCTTCAAAAAATTGGTTCTTTTTTATGTTTGAGTTTCTGCAGGAAACATTTTTTTTATTGATATATGCCCCAGAAGAAGGGGAAAAAAAAAGATTAATGCTTTTTTGCGTGTGTCTTTTTGATAGTTTTATTTTGATGGGGAATTTTTACTGGTAAGTCTCTTGAATTTGATTCCCCCCCCGCCCCCAATATTTGTGGGATTGGAATTTTGGTTGTTTGTGAGATCATTGGTTGGTAAAATTGCTTCATTGGTTAGTGGTGAATTTACAAGTTGTTATAAGAATCAGCAGTGATTTGGGATCTTTGTGTAACATATGGAAGCAATTGGGTAGTGCATGAAATTTGGATTGGTGACCTATTGCTGCAAGAGAAATTGCAGTGGTTTGATAGAAAATAATGTTGAAGTGGGCTTATTATTAGTTTGTGGCAGTTTTTAGTGGAAAAGATGGAAGCATTGGGAATAGGGATCCATTTGAAGGGGGAATTTTTCAGATGTGCAATAATGGTCATGTTTGCTGCTGTGCACAAATGGGGTGGATGGAGTTTCACCTAACTTTAAGTAGATAAGAATTTATGCCTATGCATGATGATGTTTTTCAGCACTTTCGTCACTGCCCAGCACTTGATGAATTGTGTGATGTTTTCTCTCTGTATTTCTTTGCTCAATAAAGGATAGTAATTTATTGGGAATTTTGTGATGATTTTTTTTTTATTATTATTCTTGTAATTCTTGTGATGACTTCATTGTAATTTTGATGAGCACTTTTTTTTTTTTTTTTTTTTTACTATTAGTTGTTTATTTCGTATTGAATAAGGGAATTTAGAATTTGACAATTTGGTTATGTGTTTTGATGACCTGCAGCCAGGACCACGTGACGTTCCCCACCAATGTCTTATAAAGCGGAACAAGAAGACCTCATCTTTTTATTTATATCTTGCCCTTACACCATGTAAGTAAGTATTGTATTGGTAAAAGGTTTTAATTTTTCTTGTCTGTTCTGGAGACGGATGAAAAAGAATTATGGTGGAGTTGAATGGTCTCCTGTTCTCTTTGGCTCATCCTATGGGGTAGAGCGTTGACAATGCAAAGTCTAATGATGTGTTTGTATAGACTAGATCTGGGCATGGGGCACCGTCTTATTATCGGTCAAGCATAACACCAAGCCTTTCTTGTTTGACTGGACGTGCTTTACTTTTGTGCTTCAAAGCCCCACAAGATTAAATGGCTTCGTAATATGTCAACATGCAAACTGACTGCTATTTAGATTTATAAATGTTCTTGCAAAATATTTGTCAAACTGCATGCATGACTCTAACGGTCTAACCACTTGGTTGACCGGACTAAGTCCAATATGATTTGCGTTAGTCAATTTATAGAACCTTCCTTGTGCAATTTATTCATCTCAAGTAGTTTGATTACCCAAAAATAAGAAACAAGAGAAGGAAAAAAGAGTTAGACTTGTGTTTATGAACAATAATTGGATGTGTTTTTCAGAGATAGAAGTGGAGGAAGGATCTATGACTTGTGGTGTGCTTGTGGAAATATAATATGTGAAATATACATTTATGTAAAGCAGCTTGGGAAGCTTTTTTTTTTTTTTTTTTTCCTTTTTCAGGAAGGGATCAATAGTAATAAAAGAGAAGGAATTATTTAAAGCAGCTTGGAATGTTACTAAATTAAGAATATTATGATTTTTGAGGTGTTGTAATAAATCAATGTAATTTGTAAAGTAGTTGATTATAGCAATGTGTGGACTTTCAAATGATGATTGTCTCAATACTATAAGAAATATAATCTTGATGGTAATGCACATATTTTGGTTTCTCTTTTAAGTTTCCTTTGATGTGCTCAAAATTTATGTCTCTTTATGTCTCCTCTTTTCTCCTCCACCCATTGCCAGCATTCACAGATAAAGGGAAGTTTCTGCTAGCAGCTAGGAGATATAGGTGTGGTACTCATACAGAGTATATAATTTCACTTGATGCTGATGATTTATCCCAAGGAAGCAATGCTTATGTTGGAAAGCTAAGGTAAAGCTTTCTTGCCATAAAAATATGAAGAAAAAAAATCTATTTATTATGGTGAGGTATAGACATTTTTTTTTTTTTTGGGTGAAACGTGAGGTATAGACATCTAGTATTTGTAAGATAATGCCACTATTTGCCTTTATTACAGACCAGACATTTAGTGTTTTCAAAATGCTTTAGCATAGAACTACCTTTGAAGTGAAACGTAACCTTTTTTATTTTCTCTTTTGAAAGATTTAGTGAGAACTAGAACTTTGTTTCTTCTCAATCACGAAACTGTTAAATGAGTTACAGTTTGTGTTTTCCCTTTACCAAGCCGTGACTGCAAGTATAAGAAAAATGCATAAGATGAATTTATATTTTTTTGCCTTTGTTTTATATCTCATATGAATGACCTGTCTGAATTGCATCCTCCTGTCTCTTGCCAAACCCCTCTTCAACTAAAAAAGAAAAAGAAAATACCATACAAATTCGAAGGAAATAAAAATATATGAAGACTGCTGCTCTAAATTAAATCTTCACTTGTCGCAGAAAGGGAAAACAGTTCCATTTGCTTATGTGCAATAGTCATTCAATAGAATCAATACCATTAGTGGTGTAATCAGTGGTGCAAATATGAAACTGTGGTGCTGTTTTAAGATCAAAACTGCACTAAAAAGAATCTAGGAGCAACTTGTTTTAAAGATGTGATCCTGATTTACAGTTTGTTTGTGTTATATCAAACTACTGTGAATTATATGGTCCGTTATTTATGTCCTAAGCTGAATTAGATGATTGATATACTAATCCGTTAAACTCTCTTAGTCTCATACAAAGAAAAGCATCTAATATCGATGTTGGTCAATTCTTTTGCTGCTTGTATTAACACCTATGTTGAAAAACTGTTAATAGCTTGGAGATGTTAGTCTCTTCTTCTTCCTTAAAATTTTTTTGAAAGAAAAACTATGCATGTGAATACATAGTCAATCTTTTGCTGCTTTTCTTGAGTATCTACCAATGACAGCTTTGTTGCTGAAATCTCCACAGCTCGGATTTTATTGGCACCAACTTCACAATTTATGACAGCCAGCCACCCCATAGTGGTGCAAAACCATCAAGTGGCAGGGCCAGCCGTCGGTTCGCCAGCAAGCAGATAAGCCCGCAAGTTCCTGCCGGTAACTTTGAGGTGGGGCAAGTCTCCTACAAGTTCAACATTTTGAAATCAAGAGGGCCAAGGAGAATGGTTTGCTCATTGAAGTGTCCTGTGACTCCTGTCATCTCACCATCGGTGGAAAGTTCAGATAGCACGCCGGTCGATGGCCATAAGATGCCCGATAAAGAACAAGTTGCATCTGGCTACACAATCTTGAAGAATAAAGCTCCAAGGTGGCATGAGCATTTGCAATGTTGGTGCTTGAATTTCCATGGCCGCGTGACAGTGGCCTCGGTGAAGAACTTTCAGCTGGTTGCAACAGTGGACCAAAGCCAACCAGGAGGGAAAGGAGATGAGGAAACAGTTCTCCTCCAGTTTGGTAAAGTAGAGGATGATACTTTTACCATGGATTATAGACAGCCCTTATCTGCTTTCCAGGCTTTTGCCATTTGCTTAACTAGCTTTGGCACTAAACTTGCTTGTGAGTAATATAATTTTGGTGCCACTGTGCTGATTTATTCCGTGGATGAATGTTTAAGTGAATAGTTTTTTTTTTCCTTTCTTTTACTCGGCTTTGAGTCAACAATTTGATTGCAGGAAGCTTCTTGTTGTAAATGTGTTATATCATCAAATAGGACATGACATCTTCCATAAATCAAATATGTTGCCCTATTCAAGCGGTTTGGTCCATTGATTTTATTTTAATTCACGTTAGTGTACACATGTCATGGCATTTTGCTAAGCTCAGTTTCTTGTGATTTGCCAAAGACCACGTATTTAGTTTGTGATTCTATTTTTCTGGTGAAACAGATTAGACTAGGGAGGGTGGCATATCAGTATTTAATTTCTGTTGACATATATAAAACGTCACACCAATGAAATAAACGTTTATTAAATATCAAGCTTTTTTTTTTCTCTTCTTGGTATCCGGTACCTTGTGCTTTGGTGTGGATTATTCTGGACCAGCAATAAAGTTCGAAAGGTCGAATTGCATGTGGATTGTTCTCGACCAGAAAAGACATTTTATTAAGCATAGTATATAATGCGTAGTCTAAACTAGTAAATAATAACTACTTTATATTTAATTAATTGTAGAAAATTTTGTATCAATTAATAATGTGTTATCAATGCCGTAATGATTCTGCCAAAAAAAATTATACCATTATTGTGGTATGATTTGACACAACTTTCAGTACGTGATGAGATTTGGTTTTCGAGTTCACCATTTCATATGTATGGAATAATATTTGTGGAAAAAGGATTAAATGGATTTCAATATCTAAAAAGTTCAGAGATTTGATTTTTAGGTTCACATATATGATTTTTGTTTTTAGAAATCTATATGAATGTGATTATCTCAAAAGGTTAGTCATTGGTTTTTGACTTAGGAATGTCTTGAATTTATTAAAAAGAATGTGTTATTTATATTTCTCTAAGTACATTCTAATTTAGATAAATTTGGAGAATTTTTTTTCTTCAAAAAACTAAGGAGTTGGAATTTTTCTTTAAAAAAATGTTAAATTTTAATATTGTGTACATTATACAACATGGATAACTTTGTGCAAAAATTTCTAATGATTGAAGCTGAAGCTACATCAGCTGCTTTATGAATGATAATGGATAATAGGTTAGTTGTGGCATAAATGATGTGTGAATCGTCCATGTAACCTTTATTTTTTTCGATTGGGGCCATTTGCTTAAGTGAAAAGTAATTGAAGGCTATTGTTTCCTGCACCATCGAAGTTGTTTCCAACACCTCCTTTATGGCTTCCAAAATGATCAAATCCGGAATGTAAAATCATATTACAGAATGTACTTCTTTTTTTTACTTTCAGAATGATCAATCTAGAAGATAAAAAAATCATTCCAGAAAGGATGCAGAAGCAACTAGAAGGTGCAGGAAGTAACAGCCGTAGTTGAAAGGCCAGGTCCCAGCATTCAAATTTGAAGGTGAATCCAATTAATGAAGCAAATCCATTTAGCAAAATATATTACATACGAGAGATAAATAGTGACATTTACAGGTAGCTACTCGGAGATTTGCTGTCTTCTGATTTGATTGCAAGGTGATTCCATTGTACTGCCACGCTTGGTGACCTTATTTCATTAGGTAGTTCATCTTTTGACATTAATAATTAGTATTTAGCATCACATGATGTTCTATCATTTCGACTCTCTCTCTCTCTCTCTCTCTCTCTCTCTCTCTCTCTCTCTATATATATATATATATATATATATATATATGCGCGTTTCTATATATACCAGTTAATAAAAATAAAATTACAACGTGATTGATTGATTTTATTAAGTTTTAAGTAATCAGGTTTCGATTATGTTAGATGTTTTAACAATCGGCTAAGAGCAGCTTGAAAAAATTGCCACAAGATTTTTTTTTTCTTTTCATTTTGTTGATGTCGAACATATTACGTGTGTTTTTTAATTTTATTTTTCAATAAAAAACATTTACCGATAAAACAGTACTGCATTTTGAACAATATAAAACTTTAAAAAAAAAATTACCTTTTCCTTAACGTTGATTGGCACACATATGTAGTTAACACATTTTCTTAAATTGATAAGTTGCTCTGCGAATTTGGTAAATTAAATTTTACGTTTATTGTCACATCATTACTTTAAAATTTAAGGTTGTATGATGGTCATCGTTTCATTTTTCAACTTTTGTGCCAAGTCATAATTAAAATGATTGTCCTTAATTTGTAGGTATTTATGTTTTCTGGAAATAATAATAGCGAGTTCTTTTCACCAATCCAATCTTGAATCAATAGCTTCATTGGTTAATGACTAATATACTTCTCAAAATATTGTTGTAATCAAACCTTTCAAAAATATTTTTAATTCAAAAAACAACAGGCTACAAATTACCCAACTAGATGCCAGTTAACACGGGCCAAATAGATAAGTACAGTTTAGTCCCATGATTCAATAATTTGGTTCAAGCTTCTCTTTCTCCTATCATCACAATTTATTTATTTTTAATCTTTTTGTCTAGTTTGAAAATCTTTGAATTTTGACTTAAGATTTATCCTTATTGCTTAAATCACTAAGTGGTATTTTTGTCTAAGATGAGTCATTTTTGCTAACTAAATACTATTTTGGATTGATTTCTAAAATATTTATCGAATTGTATGATTGGAGCCATATAGAATTTTGGTAGCATTAATCAACTCCTCTCTACTCTCTACTTAGGTGGCGCTATTATGCAAAGTGTCACATTTTAGGTGACTAAGTGATTTGGTGATGTCATTCTAGATGATTTCACCTAGTTAGAAAACTTCTCCAAGATAGTACATCCTAGCTTCATTCAATTCTTATTTAATAATATTTCTATTAAAATTATTATAAAACTATAATTTTACCTATTAAATTTTTAATTAAAACTATTTTTCTACAAACTAAAAATGCCCAAAATAATTTTCTACTAAACTTTTCTCTTTGACTATACTATTTTCTATTAAATTATTAAATAGAACATTTTTTATACAATATTAAATTTGTATACAACCATTTTTTCCCTACAAATTACAACATTAAAATTGTATACAAATATTTTTTTTTCCATAGTCAAAAAATTGCCGAGAATATATTTATATTAAATCTTATTATAAAACTAAAATTTTATCTATTTTATTTTAAACAATTTATTTCCTACAAAACTAACAACAATGATTTTAAAACTATATTTTTAGTTTTGTAGAAAAAATAATTTTAACTAAAAATTTTAATAGATAAATTATAATTTTTAATAATATTTAATAGAAATATATTAAATAAGAATTGGGGGAAATTGTGTCAGATGATGTCATCAAATTGGCAAGACTGCATTGTTTTTGAGAAGTGTATTTGACTATGTGAAACCATGAGGGTGGCAAGGTTGTTAAATCGTAGAGTCTACGTAAAATCGATAGGATGAGCCAAATCGTAAAATCGTAGAAACGTAAATCGTATATAAGAGTCTACTTCAAGGCATGAGCTAAAACTCAAAAGAGGAAAAATCCATTTCAAAAATGTCATATGACACTGCAGAAAGAAAAAAGGGGGTACAAAAAGTAACTTAGGCCCAAATTAGAAAACCTAGCATATATATTCTTCTTTTTCTCCTCCTCTTTGCCGTTTTCTCTCCTCTTTGCCGTTTTCAACTTGTGCAACACTGCAGCCAGTGGCTTTATTCAGCTAGAGGAAAACGAAAACGAGATTATTCAGCTACGAAAATGAGATGGGTCCGTGGTTTATTCTTCATTTTTCTCCTTCTCGTTGCCATGCACAATACTTGGTTGGCTTGTTCCCGTGCTCAATCATTCAAGCTGATGCACCACCATGCACATAGATAAGGCCCTTATCTATGAAGCTAAAGACCGGACCGGAGAGCACAACGACGGTGAGGCCGCGAGAGGGAGAAGACCGACCAGAGGCAGAAGACCGGCGAGAGGAAAACGAAAACGGAGCTGGAGACTGAGTCAACTAGGCGATTCCACCGAGTTAGCCGAGTTGACTCGCGATTTCACCGAGTCTGCACCTATAACCGAGTTTACTACCGAGTTGACTCGGTTTGAGAGGCAAAATCGTTGACTCGGCCGAGTTTACCGAGTCAACTCGGCGATTTAACAACATTGGATATGATCTAGAAGGAAAACAAATCCTTATTCCTTAATTCCTTGCTTACGCAAAGGACTCCACTACTAGCTAGCACATTGTCACCTCACCTTATATATTTCACATGGTTGCACAAACTAAATTTATAAGAGAGAAAAAAAAGCTATCAGAAAGTCCATATGTTTTTAGATTCCAGATAAAATGGTACCCGAAAATTCCCTCAAAAAGCAAGGAATCAGATGCCGCAGACATGGATGGAACCAAGAAATAAAATTGAATTCCTACGATTCATCTATCACATGGTACCTGAGATGCTCTAAATATTCTTCATTTGAAGTATGTGTAAATTGTAATTACAAACAACAAATTACGCATATAAACTGAACGGAGCGAGTTATAACTTGAGGTTTGCATGCAAATATAGTAATAGTATAGTGCATGTAACGTATACAAGGAAACAACATCGTGATGTTTGGCTTTGATATTTTTAAACACATTAGTGGTTCCAGAAGAAAGCCATTAATAAATTAATCCATCTAAGATCTGCATCAACCTAACTTATATGATAACCAAGCTAAGTACTTCTCAAGGGTTTATCAGACAGAATTTGCAGCAGGAACAAAGGGAATTATTATTGATCTCTATAAATATTATTCATTCGTGATCCTTTCAAAATTTTAAACTTCTTTAAAAAAACTATTTTACTCCTCTTCAAAACACTCCACCCCTCCTTCTCCAATTCTTCTTATCCTAGCACTCTTTTTTCTCACCCCCTATTAAATACATAGTGAAAACACGATTCTATTGTGATTTTTGTTAAGATACACAACAAAATCGTATTTTCATTTTATATTTGTAAAACAAAAAATAATATATAATGAAAATACAATTTCATTATAATATTCTGAGACAACAAGTATTCTTTTTTGTTTTTATGAATTTTTTTTAAGCCTAATTGCAATTTTGGTCTCCCCTAGTTTTCTAAATTCATGATTTTGGTCCCCTTGATTTTTAATTATAACATTTGGTCTCCCTAGTTTTATAAATTTTCAATTTTGATCCCCTGATAGATTATTAAGTAATAATTTTAATTATTAGAGATATTAAATTAATTATAAATTAAATAAAAATTATTAATCATTAAAAATGTTAACAAAAGAGTATTAGTCATAATGTGATGTTATTGTAAGTGGAGTCACGTGCAATAGTGAAGATAGAAGAGGTGTTTGCGAAGAAGAGGATGAACACAATATTTTGGAAAATTAGGATCAATAATTTTTATTCAATTTTTTTAATAATCAATAGTTATGATTAATTTATATTAATAACTCAATTAATTAGAATTATTTGTTAATAATCTATCAGGAGGATTAAAATCACCAATTTATAAGACAAGGGGACCAAATGTTACAATAAAAATTCAAGAGAACCAAAATTACAATTTAACATTTAATTAATTATAAATGCAAGTTATTTTTTAAAGTAATCAAATTAATTGTGATATGATTTACCATTTTTAATAGTACTCAATATTTTTTTAATTAAAATTAAATTAATTGGATACAAGTTACCATTTACAAAAACAATCAAATTAATTATTATAAATATTACTTTATTAATCATAATCAAATCAATTCATGAAATTATTTTGATTACAATTAAAAATAGTAATTTATGTCATCTTTAATTTAAATTTAAATAAAAAGGTAATTTATATAATAATTAATTTGATTACTGTTAAAAAAGGTAATGTGTGCCATCATTAACATAATTTGTATCCAAATTAATTCAAGTAAAAAAGACAACTTAACTTTGTAATTATTTTTTTCGTAAAAAATACCTAATGAAAACACGTTTCTGTTGTGTAATTTTTTTCACTCCTTTTTTATTCAATAGAAATGTATTTCCGTTATAATAAGGGAAGTGCAAAAATTGTCTAATAAAAAAATTATGATTTTGTTGTGCATTTTATTCAATAAAATCATGATTTTGTGGGAAGAATAATTTTAGAATAAAAATAATTTCAACCCTTAATAGGGTTCAAGTTCATGAGGTCAAAAATAACTCCCGAGCAAGCACGAAGTGTTTTGCATGGGTTCAAAAATTTCTACACCATGCCTTAGAGTTCCAAAAACCTATGCCAGGAGTCAATTACTTCCTGCACCACCCATATTGCTTCCTGCACCTATATGGTAATGTAAAAAATTAGTTGACACTTGATTTGAGTTTTTAATTTTAATTTTTTATTTTCATTTTCTGAAAATTATTTGTATTTTCAAATTTTCAAGATTTAGAAAATATGTATTGAAAAAAAAGTACTTTAAGGTATCATCTTATTCTCACTTCTTCAAAAAAGATTGGAAATGATAATTTATTATTTTCAATTTTAAGCTTATTTTTATAAATTTTAAACAAATGTATTTTCACTCTTATATCTTGGAAAGTGCAATTTTTCATTCCGTTTTAAGTATCATCTCAATCACATTTCGACAAGAAAAATAGTAATAAGACTACCGTATAGTATTTGCCTAAGTAACAATAATTTTTTTTTATATATACACACTATTTAAATAATTAATTGGATTGATAACTGTTAATTTGATTTACCCATTCTCCAATCCACCTCTAGGATGGAAGAAATAAAATATAGGACTTGGGCTTGGGTGGTGAGTTGTGACTTGGTGTGTAAGTTACTCTCCACAGTCGACCCTATTAATTTGCAATTAGAGTCAAAGTTGAAGTCCCCACACCGTACACGTGACACAAGTGGCAAGTCCAAAAAGAATTAATTAATTTGATTAAAAAATCAAATTCTGAATTTGGATCTGAATATTATTCTCTTAACCTGGTCGTCACTGCAATCCGGGCTGGGTTGAAATTTGCAAAGAGCCCTTTTTGTAAGCGTTAAACCCTAAACCCAATTTTTTTTAAAAAAAAACACTAAAAAAATCATCTGTTTTTTTTTTTTTTTTTTTTTTTTTTT
>PYAF01000400.1:351110-384709 GCA_007407185.1 Glycine tomentella
TTTTTTTTTTTTTTTTTTTTTTTTTTTTTGGAATTTCTCATTAGAAATGCAGATGGAGAAAAGTTCGTTCCTTTCCATGAACAAAAGGTGGTCCAAGGTAAAACCTTTTTTATTTGTTTTCTGTTAATTGATGTGGGTTTTTGGTTTTCTGTGTTTTAGAGAGGTGAAAGAGAAGTGGGTGAGGGACGATGTCCAAGTCTTGCAAAGGGTTGGCCATGGAGCTAGTCAAGTGTCTCAGTGAATCTGATTGTGTAAAGGTTCGGTTTTGAAGATTTTTATCGCTTTGTTGGATTTAAAAATAAATGATTTTTTTTGTGGGTAAATTGTGCAGTAATGGTTGATCCTTAATGTTGTGATGATGTTGGCTTTGTGTGTGTGTGTGTTGGAGAATAGGTTGAGAAAAGATCATATAAGGAATGTGTTGGAGAGAAGAGTCCATGCATACCAAGTGAGTGTGCGGGACTCAGGGAAACCTATTTCAATTGCAAGAGAGGCCAGGCAAGTGTTTACTTTTTTTAACTTGATCATGGTACCTTCTATGCGATTTCAAATACATCCAGATGCCATTTTCTGTTTTGTTTTGGGGTATCCATTTTATATGCAAAATTGTCTTGCAGCTAGTAAATTTACTTTAGAGTTTAATTTTAACACCCAGTAAATTTTGCATTGTCAATTAATTAAAGCCAGCAATTTTCAATTATATGACAATTCACAAATTTTGAATGAATGTTGAATGTTTCATGATTGGTATTGGTATTGCTATTATCATCTTTTTTTTAGTGTGTATGATGAAATGTATCTTTAGCGCATGTAAATGGACTTCAAGCAAATTATCTGGCTGCTAATATTACAGAGATGTTGGTAACTGATATGGTTGTAAGTATGGAATTGAAAAGTTGGTAAGGCAAATTAATCTAGGTCCCAGTAAAAAAATTAGGAGCGAGCAAGCAAGCATTTGGGGTCCACTAGGTAGAATGAAGTGAAATCAAATAACATTAAATTCGGGGGGAAGTGACTGCAGTTAATTTTTTATTGTTTTTATTTTAGTCACCATCTTGCTTTAACTTTCAAAATTAGAGGACACAGTGTTATGATTACTGAAGGGTGATGGTTCTTCTTTCTGGTGGGCAAGGAAATTTGCTGAAATCATCTTTAAAACTAGTTGTTATATTCATCATGTGTGCCCTTGAGTAAAAGAGTTTTGAGTAATTTTGACTATGCAAGTGTTTGAAATGGTTAGATGGTTAAGCTGGTAAAGTCAGTCTATAGGATATGGTCTGTCTTTTGTCTTTTTATGATTTCTTGCATGTCTACATGGATGATCTTGAAATGTAAACATATTCTTTATGATACTTGAGGATTTTAAGACAGGTTAGGAATTCTCATTAATACATCTGGTGAGTGTACTTGATTAGCGTTGAAACTAACAAGTAACAAACAACCAGGTGTTCTTCTAGTTCATACTTCAGAATTGAATTCAACAAGTTTGTTCTTGAGAACAGTTATATTTGTTAATTGTTAGTAGTAATGCTCACTCGTTGCAAGCTCATTCTGTATTATCAAGGACTGCATGGTCTGCACTTCTTATAAAATTGGTTTGCAATAAGTCAAACAATTGCTTAGATTTCTTACACGATCCATTCTGCCATCTTCATTGCAAATAGTATAAATAGTAGGGCTGGGAAAACCAATGGTAAAAATGTATTTAGTTGATGAAGAAGATGATGAATAACATTTAATGTAGTTCATGTGTAAGCTTCAATATGATATAAAAAATTAAACAGCTATTTTTTTGCCATTCTTATCAGGTTGACATGAGAGCTAGGATTCGTGGAAACAAAGGCTATTAATGATCCCATAATACATCGGAAAAACTCTGTAGTTGTTCTGTCCAGTTGAGGTTCTTTCAATTTTTAGCTCAAGATGAAGTCAACAAAAGTAAAAGATGAGGGTGAATCAGAGGAATGGGAGGCATTGTTAATTGTTTGATTTGATGTCATTGTAAGATACTTATGCTCATGACAGCAACAATTTTGCTTTTAGAGAGATCATTCATATAAACTCTATCTAGTAATCAACATAGTAGTGCATGTACATTCACCTACATTCTTGAATGACAGATTCCCTTTCCTCTTATGATAGTTCCACTAAGGGTGAGGCTTGTAGGATGCTCTAAGTGATAGTTTCAAGATTTGTTTGTCATAATTCATGCATCTCCATTTTTTTATACAGTATGGTCCCTCTACTTACCTCCGTGATTCCTGAACACTTCCTTTCTCAACATAAAGAGGAATAAAAAGGGGTTGTGGATTATTGGCACTTCAATTTGTCAGTCCACACTCTAGTATTGACACTTAAGATTTTTGCTCAACTTTCCAATTTTGTTCTTAATCTTTTAAAACAAAATTAATATTTATTTAACTTTACTTTATATGTTATATGCAGTAGTACTAAACAAAGTAAAATAAATATGTATTAATTTTATATTAAATAAAAATATTTTTAATCATGGTGTCTTTATTTGATTAATTTTTTAATGAGTGAATCACTAATGTAGTCTTTGAAATTAACAAAATGGTCCCTGAAAGTGTAGATCATCTATCCATTTAGTCTCTCCATTAGTGTCATCTAACATTGTTAAGTGTCTAGCTACCAGTCAAGTAGGCAGATAATTTCACATGGACAAAAATGACCTAACATTTTTTTCATTCTCTACATCTTTTTCCTTCTTGTCAATTAATTTTGCATTAGTCTTTTGATCTGCCATCTAGGAAATATCATCATAATACCCTTGAAACCTAGTTGTGTGAACAAGGTTTAAAATTCCTTTCCTAGTTTCGTCGCTATCCTTGACTTGTAAGAAAGTGTTTCAATTGGTACCTTTAAGTTACTCATTAACATTAATGATTTACTCTAAATGTTAATAGAAGTTATGCTTGATGTTTCCATTTTTTTGGATTCTTGTTAAATGGATGACATGGTTGCTCGTATTTTTTATTCAAGAACAATTGAAATATTTGGTTGTAGAGAAAATATTCTAGAAAAAGAAAATGAGCACTAAAATGTGTTTGTTTGCGATGGATTATGATATCTTGAAATGAAAATTCAATAGGGAAAGGGGGAGAAGGAGGAAGATGAGAAAGAAGGGAGAAGAGAAGTGGAAGAAAAGGAGCAAGGGGCGCATGTGACATCTTTGTTTTTAATTTTTTGTGGTTTAACAACCACTGGTTTCAATTTTGTGATGATGTTAGAGCACTTAAATGTTAATGAAATTACTTAGCAACTGGCGATAAAAACTAAATAAAAAATAAAAAAAAATACTGTGTAGGGACTAAAATGTAATGTTCATAGGTATAAGGAATAAAACAAAATTTAGACAAGTATAAGATTATAAGAGTGATTATATTTTTAAGTCACCACCTCAACAAGCCATGTGGAACATAGTTGAACCCCACATTTTCACGTCACGAAAATTTTAATGGTATTACATTGCAATTGACAACAGAGAATAAAAGATAAAATTTACTCATATAAAGACTAAATCGTAGACTAAACAAGTATAAGAGCTAAATAAGTAATTAGAAGTTCAAGGCTTCTAGAGCAACAAGTTTGGAGCTAATATTTTGAGCCTTGTTTGGGGAAAGGTCAACTTTGATAAATCATATATTATCTATAGTCCACTCCTAATTACATGAAAAATATTGTGCATCTACTAGAAATTACCAATGTGGCTTTCATTCAAAAGTATCTAGGCCTCCTAACTATGGTAGGATGCAGTGAAAACAATTATTTTCAATCAATAATGGAAGGGCTTATAAATACTATTGCTTATGCTTACAACGTACAGAAGAAAAACTATTTTTTTTTTTTTAAGTTTATTCACCCAACTTTTCAAAAACCATTTTTTTTTCTTCCTTTTATAGGTATTAAGCTATTTTTAAAAAAAAAAACTAAAAAAATATATATTTGGCTCTTCATTTTAAAAAGATAAACCCAAAAAGTCAGGCTAACACTAAGTAAACATATAAGCTAATTAAATAAGTTATAAATTTATTTATTTAATATGTCAAACACACTCAACATTGTTAAAAAAAAAACATTCAAATATAGTTTCTACTTTACGTAAAAATCACTTTTTTTCCTTCCTAAATAAAAATTAAATAGTAACGCTCAATTAATGGATAAAATATATCAAAAATTACAAAAATTACAAGTCTTATTTAGCATGACAATTTTTTTTTTGTATTTTCTTATATATTTCAACCAATAATAAAAAATGCATTGAAAAGAATGTGTTATAATATATACTCCTAACATCTATCTTCCTAAAATCACCTTTTTAGGTTTAAGCAAAAAGGTCAATAATTTATAATTGATTTTCATAATTTTAATTTTCAAGTAAATAGTTTAGGCACACGACACGATTCATTGCAATGCTCCATATTCAACGAAACTTCTGTAGACAAAACATAAAATTTTAAAAGGTAACCCAAATGTGAATCAACTACTTGCAAGTTAGCCATCAAATTTTGGGTGCGCAAGATTTGCAATTGAAGGATTTACAAAACTATCTGCTAGTGCAGGAGAGAAATTCACAGGACATAAGTTATAAACCCTATCACCACTCACAAGTCTCCACATCATCAACAAGTACATTAGCCTCCCAACAAACCATATTAACAAAGTGCTATTCACATTGGCTACACTTTCCTGAGGAACATCCTAATCATCAGTATGATTAATCAGTAGAATTAGCAGCTTCACCCTGTGAAAACAACTTAACCGAGTCAGTATATATTTAAAGAAAAAATATAATATCAAACAAAACAACATAGGGCATATAAACATCTCATATATGACTTACATTTGAATTTGAATCATCAATACAACCCACAGCAGGATTTTTGGGTTCAACCTGTAAAAATAAACTCAGCCTAGTAGTAAGCATTTAACAATGCTTTTGTAGACATGAAATAGAGAATACAGATATATCAGTTAGGATTGCTCACCAGAAGCTTCCAGGAACCAGCCAATGAGGAATCCAAATCCTTTAACACAATAGCTGGCATTTGATCAATGTCCCAACCTACAACTTCGCAGATGACTTGTGCATAGGCCCTGTGAGCTCGCTTCCTTCTTGTCCTTAGAATGGCAGTGGAGTGCTGAATTAGTCCAATACAATCCTTAAACCTCTTCCATACCTTCTTCCCAATACCCCCACAAACCAAACAATAAAAATCTCCTTCCTTGTGATTGTTCTCATAATATCTCCTAAGGTCATCATCTTCTGCAAACACTTTTACAAAGAACTTATACTCCTCACATTCTTTAGAATCATTATCTACCAGCTCATCTTCATCCTCCGCTTCCTCATCATCTTCGTCACTGTCAGAACCAGCATCCCCAACTAAGAACTTCTGGCAAGCTTCTAATGCTTTGTGCTGCAATTGCAGCACTGCCACAGTTGCTTTCTCTTCTGCTGATAGAGAATAAGTGAGAGAAGATGATTTGATGTCATCAAAGGAAGGCCATCCTGAAGCTGTAGAAGAGAAACCAGCCTTGGGGCTTTCACTTACCCACTCAGCACCAGAAACCAGAGATTCATGAGATTCCTACACTCAACAACAAGAAGTAAACATATATGGGAGTTGGGATTTGCTAGCAGCCAATATCAATATTCCTTTGCTATTCAGATTTTCACAAAATTGAAGAAAGTGTAGCCTACCACAGCTAGCGATGTTTGCCAATAATTAGGTATAACGTTCATCATTTATATTTAAAATGCTATCCTTTAAAAGCTAGCTCTTTGTATTTGATCTAGTAATGTGTTTAATGTGCAAGTTCAAGACAATTTCACATTATAGTAGTGAATGGTGAAATAAACCTCAGCTTTTGAAGGAGCACCAAAAATTACATTCTCGTAGCTTTGCCATGATACCATCCACCAAAAATTACATAAAAGCTTTTGTAATTTCAACCAGAAGAATAAAAACCTTAGGTTTTACATAGATTAGCTCATTATCATCTATCAAAAATTTATTCTCAATACATAAATTTTCCCCAAATAACATTCTAACCCTGAATATATAACCTAGAAAGATACACATAGGAGGAATTCAAAATGGACAAAAACAAAAAGAGTAAAGGTACATGCTTCTATTCAGCATTCATAATTTGAGATAGACCATAGTTGTCTCACCTTAACTATTTCTCCTCCATTATCTGAACTCGGTTCCAAGACCTTTCTGTCTAGATCCTCACTTTCTTTCTCAAAACCCTGCAGAAAGAGAGTTAGCATAACTGCATAAGAACCATGATAAAATAATTTAACCTATTCACATCACTAAGTACCCATAATTTCTTTCAGGCTTCTTTTTCTCTTCCTTAAAAAGGTGGACCTGATGCATAAAAAGAATTAACCTTGCTAAAGGCTAACATTCTTATTAAACCTATTACCTGCTCCCCAGGATCAACAAGTTTATAAACATCTTTTATTAAAAGTTAAAACCACAGGAAACCAAATTTTGCAGAAAGCAATAAAAAATATGCAACAAATACACTTTGTTTGAACTCAAAAGCATTAAGCAGGATATTTGGGTTCAACCTGTAAAAATAAACTCAGCCTAGTAAGTATACACTTAATAAAAAATACAGATATATCAATTAGGATTGCTCACCAAAAGCTTCCTTGAACCTGTCAAGGAGGAATCCAAATCCTTTAATACACTAGCTGGCAATTGATCAATGTCCCAACCAACAACTTTGCAGATGACCTGTGCATAGGCCCTGTGAGCTCTCTTCCTTTCTGTCCTTAGTATGGCAGTGGAGTGATGAATTAGTGTCTTACAATTCTTAAACCTCTTCCATACTTTCTTCCCTATACCTCCACAAACCAAACAATGAAAATCCCCTTCCTTATGATTGCTCTCATAATATCTCCTCAAGTCACCATCTTCTGCAAACACTTTTTCAAAGAACTTGTACTCCTCACATTCTTTCGAATCATAACCATCTATCAATTCGTCTTCATCCTCATCATCTTTGTCATCTTCATCACCTTCAGAACCAGCATCCCCAACTAAGAACTTCTGGCAAGCTTCTAATGCTTTGTGCTGCAATTGCAGCACTGCCACAGTTGCTTTCTCTTCTGCTGATAGAGAATAAGTGAGAGGAGGTGCTTTGATGTCATCAAAGGAAGGCCATCCAGAAGCTGTTGCAGAGACGCCAGCTTTGGGGCTTTCACATACCCAGTCAGCATCAGAAACCAGAGATTCATGAGATGCCTACATTTAATTTTCATAAGTAACAACCTACAAGTAAACATGTGGGAGTTGGGATTTTGCTAGCACACCTAATATTAGTATTCCTTTGCAATTCTATTTTTCACAAAGTTGAAGAAAGTGAAGCCTACCACAGGTAGTGATGATAGCCATGAAATATAAAAAGTTTTCATTGTTTTAAATTTTAAAAAGCTAATCTACTAATGTGTTTAATGTGCACGGTCAAGAAAATTTCATACTATGTTTATAGTAGTGAATGATGCAATAAACCTCATAGATTTTGAAGGAACAGCAAGTTACATTGCTCATAGCTTTGTTGCAGGGTACCAATCCTCTATGAATCTTGTAACTATTAATCTACTATTGTGTAAATGCTTTTATAATTTCAACCAGAAGAAGAAAGACCATAGCTTTTTCATAGATGATCATATATCAAAAAATTATTCTCAAAATACATAAACTAAAGAAGCAAAATTTCCCTAAATAACATTATAACCTAGAACGATACACATAGGAAGCATTTAAAAATGGAAAAAATAAACAAAAAGTGTAAAGGTGCATGCTTCTAGTCAGCATTCATAATTTGATATAGACCGCAACTGTCTCACCTTAGCTACTTCTTCCCCCTTTTCTAAACTCAGTTCCGAGGCCTTTTCAGCTGGATGTTCACCTTCCTTCAAAAAACTCTGCAGAAAGAAGGTTAGCATCAGAAACCAAGCCAAGATAATTTAACCTATTCACATCACTATGTGCCCGTAGTTTCCTTCTAGCTTCTTTTTCTCTCCCTTAAATAAGCTAGAATGGATTCATAAAAATCAAGATTCTAAAACATGGTCGCGACAGCGATTCCAGCTACAACATCAAGGTAGTCTCTACAACCACAACTATGGCAACATTTGTCCTTAATTTCAAACACATCAAGAATCGCAAAAAAACCACGACCTCAACTACAATTTAAAACCGTGTTAAAAAAAAAAATTGACCTTGCTAACACTCTGATGAAACCCTTTCACATGTTCCACAAGCTCAAGAAGTTTATAAACATCTTTTGTACCATCAGCATTACCATTCAAGAGCTAAAACAGACTAAACAAACTCATGCAATCACAAAAATAAGCAACAAATATACATTAATCGAACTCAAAAGCAGCATTACTTACCTCTGGCCCAGTTGGCTCCATCCCCAAAGAGCAGAAAAATGGCGAGTGAGTGTTGCTAGGGTACGGTGAAAGTGAAACGATTTTGATGGTGAGAACTGAAATGAAAATAGACGCTATATAATATACAAAATTTTCTTCTGTATGGAACAATTGGGCCCGGCCATTTCGAAAAGGAGGCCCACTTTGTCCTTCCAAGTTCCCACTTCTCTACTACAAAGTTTCATGAAGTCACAGTATACGCTCTGTTTCCATAAGGGTCGGGTAATGAATTTTTTTTTTTAATCAAATATAATTATTATTTTATATTAATTATGTTTTAGTTATATTATATATTGATGATGAATTATAAAAACTAAAAATGAATTAGTGATAATATAAGATTAATTTTGTAAAATTATTATTTTCTTTTATCTATTTATTATTTTTAATAATTGAGGATATTATTTTGGGATGAAGAGAGTATGACTTTATGTGTTTTTTTTCATGTCATGACATGTATTATGAATTTTTACTTTGAATCAAATCAATATTTATTTTTATCCTACCATTCAGGAAAAAAAATAAGATTTAATTATACGATTAATTTCTTATTTTAAGGTTAATTTGATCCCTCAATTATTTAAAATATTTCAATTGAATTTTAATTATTTAAAAATTCAATTAAATCCTTAATTATTTAAAACTACAATTAGGTCATTTTATATGATGAAATATATAAATTCTGATTGAATTTTTAGTAATTGAGGAATCTAATTGAATTTTTTAATAATTGAAGGATTTAATTAAACTCTTTAAAATAATTAAAAAATCTTATTGTACCTTTAATAACTGAGGAATCAATTATATAATTAAATAAAAAATAATCAATATTTGTTTATTATTTTAATTAAATGTTATTTTCTATAATATTATTAATTAATATTAAAATTTGTTCGACAAACATTAAAATATAGATTTAAAGGTAAATTTGGTTTTTTATTTTTAAAAATTCATAATATTGGTTGATTTATTTTAAAATAAAGATATTTTTGTATTTTTTAAATTTTGTCTTTAAATTCTTTCAATTTTGTAAAATCTACAATTCTTATCCTTTTATCAAATTAAAAATGTTAATTAATTATGACATAAACTAAATAAATAATCTCACGGGACATTGCTAATTTAAATCACATCAACTTGATTTTGTGCGGATCAATGCTCTAAATTTGATAGAATGATTAAAATCATCTTAAATTTTATAAAAGTGTAGAGGACTAAAAATATCTATTTTTTACTTTAAATAATGACTTCATCTTAAAGTAAGAGATTAAACTTATAAATTTTGTAAAATATAAGAATTAAATATCTTTATTTCATCTTAAAATAGTGGATGAAAATTGCATATTTGAAAAAGTAAAGAGAGGAAAATTGCATTTGAGTGATATTTTCTATCTACATGGGAATGCTTGAGACTTGAGAGTATGTAGTATGAACTGTACAATGATTGCGTCAGGAATGTGTGTATATATAGAACCGAAGTGCTTATTGGCGCGTGGTTCTCACCCTGGTATGTGTGTGTCCCCACCGGAGAAGAGGGGAAGGAGAAGCTCAGCCTCGGAGATAAGGAAACGAAACTCCACATAGGAATCACTTTCTTTCTTTGCTCTCCCCCAACCCAATGGCTACTTCCATTAACAGGTTTTTTCTCATCTCTCTCTCACACAAACACTTTCTCTCTCATGAAATTCAATTTAACTTTGTGAATTTTCTCGTTTGAAGCAGCAGTGCTCTGGGGTGGAAACATTCCTCCTTCTTCGTACAATCTAATAATGGCTTCAATGTTGCCCCGCCTCCTTTCAAACCAAAGCCGCCACGCTCCTCCAAGTTTTCTCTCACTTGCTCTGCCGCCTCCTCTTCTTCTGGTACCTCCCATTTCTCCCTCCCCTTTTACTTTTTCAACTCTTTTCAGGAACTGGGTATCTTTGTTTTTTGTCAATTTAGCTCAATTTTGACTTGGGTTCATTTGGGGCAGTTGTTTTGAAGTGGAAATGTAGTTGCTTTATCTATATGCAATGCACTGCAGAATTCCATTTATTTAGATGCTGCTTGTTAGCACTGTTCATTTATGATTCTAGAAAAGGGTAATTCGGATATCAAATGCAGTATCTATAGGGTTTGTTGAATATTTGAATTTGATGGAAATTGAAGGAAAGAAGGGGAAAAGAAAATGATGTTTTTTGAAGAGTAAACTTAGCTGCCATTTGTGCCCGAGGTTTTAAATTGCGGTTGGCCAGTCGCGGTTGTGGTTTCATTGCGATTCTTGGTATTATAGAAAACTATGGATAAATGCAGCTAATGCGGCTTCAATTGAAGTTGCGGAGACCTCCCCAAAACCTTGACATTGTGATCATAATAAAGTTTGCAAACCATTTTTTATAACCTAGAAGCCATTTAACTTAGTTTCACACATTTGCAAATTCTTCAAAAGGGAGGAGGAATTTGTATTGTTCAGTGTTCAAACAATCCCATTGAAGAGTGTTATGAGCATTTCTCTGCTGCCTTCGTTTTTTATCTCTCAGTTGCAGACATCCCTGTAAATATTCAGAATTTGACTTGGTTGCTGTGTTTGGTTTTTATTTTAATTTTATTAGATCCACTGTTGGTTAAGGCTGCTAGGGGAGATCCTGTTAGTCGTCCTCCAGCATGGATGATGCGCCAGGCAGGAAGGTACATGGCTGTTTACAAAACGCTTGCTGAGAAATATCCATCCTTCCGAGAGAGGTCAGAGACAACTGAACTCATTGTGGAAATTTCTTTGCAGCCTTGGAAAGCTTTCAGACCAGATGGAGTCATTATCTTCTCAGACATCCTTACGCCACTTCCTGCGTTTGGAGTTGATTTTGACATAGAAGAAGTAAGGGGACCTGTTATACATTCACCCATTCGTTCTGAGGAAGGATTAAAGGTTTTGCATCCAATTGACCTGCACAGGCTTAAATTTGTTGGAGATTCACTTAAGATACTGCGCCAAGAGGTAAAACTTAGTTGCATCTCCTCATTTATGTCTCAACCATTCTTCTAATCTGTTTCCCTTGCTAATTCTTTTTTATTTAGGTTGGTGGTCATGCAGCTGTTTTGGGTTTTGTGGGAGCTCCTTGGACAATAGCAACATATATAGTGGAAGGGGGTACAACACGCACATATACAACCATTAAGAGCATGTGTCACACTGCTCCACATGTATTGAGGACTTTGCTTTCTCATTTGACACAAGCAATAGCTGATTACGTTATTTTCCAAGTGGAGTCTGGGGCTCACTGCATACAAATATTTGATTCATGGGGTGGACAACTACCACCTGAAATGTGGGAATGCTGGTCAAAGCCATATATCAAAGAGGTAACAGAAAAAAAAAATCCCATTTCTTTCTTGCCTGATGAAATTGTATTTTAATTTTTTAAACTTTGCAATTTGGAATTGTTATTATTAAGCCTTCGCTTATGTTATAACAGCCTTGACTTTAACCAAGTTCTTTATTTAAAAAAGGAAAAAAATATGTAGCTTGCTGAGTTTTGCAACAATTAACAAGTTTTATATCAAGCTAATGTTATACTCCTGCAAACTTCCAATCTTCGATGATTTTTCTTGGTTGGTTGACTAGGTAAAAATATGATCAGATGATCAGTTTAAAGGATTTCATTTGTAATTTTTCTGGGCAAATAAAAAAATAATTTGTGACATGTGAGCATTGATTAAGAAATAAGCTCACTGGATGCTGGTATTGTGCTCTTGACTTTGGGGGAGAAAAATCCAAATCAGAGGCTACTTTATTTTTGTTATATTTTCTTGAGATTAATATTGCTGGCAGTATCTTTTTACAATACATAAACTCAAGGTTGGATACTATATTGCCTTACTCCTTATTTTTTCCCCTTTTTGTCATGTACTGCTTTTTGAATTTTCAGATTGTAAATTTGGTCAAGAAAAAATGCCCTGAGGTACCAATTGTTCTTTATATAAATGGAAATGGTGGTCTTCTTGAGCGTATGAAAGACACCGGAGTTGATGTTATAGGGCTAGACTGGACAGTGGATATGGCTGATGGAAGAAGAAGATTGGGTAGTGGGATAGGTGTTCAGGGAAATGTGGACCCTGCCTACTTATTCTCCCCTCTTGATGCCCTTACTGAAGAAATTCAGAGGTTGGTGACATAATATCTCTGTGCCTTGGTATTCATGAAGTCGTTCCATATGGTTTTTGGCATATAGAAATAGACATAACCATACGAAAGCAAATGTCTAGGCTGCATATTTTCTGTTCATGATCTCTTAGTTTCCAAATTATGACTTGGTGACTGAAGCTAATGTTACAGCATGTTATGTTACTAGTGTTGTGTCCAACTGAATCATCATAGTCATAACTGAGAATGGAGAAATGAGTTGTATGAATGAATTATCTTGACTTCTTAATATGATTATTATTTGTCAGGGTTGTGAGGTGTGCGGGACCTAGACGGCACATCCTTAATCTTGGACATGGTGTTCTTGTTGGCACACCTGAAGAAGCTGTTGCACATTTCTTTGAAGTAGCTAGGAGCTTGCAGTTTGAAACACTTTTTCAAAACAATACTGCAAAAGACCCTAATCTTGTAACTTAAGGACAAATGCCATTAGTGTTGCCTCTTGTTTTACTTTGTCTCAGGAGTTAGTTCAAGCCCTTCTAGAAAGGAAGAGTGTAGGCTTAGTCCTTTATTCTTGTGCTTCTATGAGATGATCAAAGGTCTGAGGATGCACATTGCTCTACCGGCTTAGATGAAGTTGCGATTTTACATTCTGATGTATTTATAATTGATTATGATAAATTAATTTGGAGGATTCCTTCCATTTTGGTAAAATTTTCTTAACTTGGGGTGTGTCACTCTGTCCTGTACTAATATTTTGTTTCAAAGAATTAATTAATTTATAATTTCCTGTTTAAGTCCTTTTTTAAACTTTTTTTCCCTGTTAAAAGTTTAGCACGTTATCATCCCATACTTGGGGTGACACTCATGTCACATTTTTTCTAGTCAAGTTAATAAGTTATTTTTTTTTGAAAGAAATGTATTCCATTTTGTTTGAAGATTTGAATTCTTTTTTTCCCTAACACGTAATCCTAAGAAAGAAAGTATTGAACTGTTTTTTATTAAAAAAATCAAATTCCATGTCTAATTAATTGTGATAAGGATTCTGATTGGAGTCTCTTTAACACGCAATTTAAACGGAGTTAAAAAGAAAATGACTTAAAAGGAGAATTTTAAAAATTTGAGGGACCAAATGTAATGAAATTAAATCTGGAGAACCAAAACCAAATATGGATTAATATTTGGGGAATCAAAATCATATTTAACTCTTTTATTTTTAGTTTTTGGGTTTAAGTTGGTGAAGGTACACTGAAGAGTTATCTCATTATGTTAAGGTCTGTTATGAGTCTAACTTAAAAAAGAAAAAAGAAAAGTATATTTACAATGAAGAGTAAATCTAAGCACCCAGGTGAAGTGTCACTACATGAACACTGGAATGATTGCCTTATGCTTTAGAGCCTCGTTTACAGCCTTGAGAGCCTTGTCATATGAGAAAAACCCCATAAAGTTGAACTCATAGCCATCCATTGTGATAACCTGCATGCGTTTTTCTGATGGATTCAATCCATTTGTGACAGAACTGACTTCGCTCAACTGATCCAGCAGCACTATCACCTAGATAGATGTTCCACACAAAAAATCAGTATTCAATACCACAAAGTTTCTCTTATTATTGCAACGCTGCTAACTTAGAAAATCCAGTGTTGTATGATCTCAAATTATACAACTCAATTAGCACTTGTCTAGTTTAAAATTATTACATTTAGCACTGTATATTATCTATATGATATGTTTGAAGTATTTTTTCATTGCCATTGAATCTTAGGATTCTATACAAGCTATAATTCACAATTCAAAAACTAGCTTGGCGATTCACGATTTGATAACCTTTGGTATGAATTTTCAATTTTAGATGGTGTCTGTTTTCCTGTAACTTAATAATAAATAGTGTGTGAATATCATTCCTCTAAAACTAATTAATGTGAATTGCTTGAAATTATGACAAGGCAATGAGGTGAACAGGTACCTTATAATAAACACATTCATGCTGCTGCAGGGAGAATGGATGATGGCACAATGGATAGTCACTGCAAAATGCTAATCTTTTGGTGGATATATAGAGTGTTCCAATTAGAGGTCCAGAGTTTGTTGATATGTAGCAAGCACATGGCTGTAACAGCTTCTCTCCTGGAAAAACCCCAAATGTTTGTTGAAATAGCTTATCAGGCCCTCCTGAAGTAAGTACCTTTGTTCCTTGAATAAGTCTAGCAATTGCAGCATCAGCTGGTCTAGAACTAACTCTTACTACAAAAATATAGATTTCCATTAGAATTAAGTCAGGATGTCAAACACTTAATGGATCCCATCATGATTCATAATTAAATAACTAAGGTGGAGTTGGATTAGCTTCTAGCTCATGTGAGCCTTTTAATTAAATATTTTGTTCTTAACTTAAAAGAAAAGCTATATAAGTATATTAATGCTTGTGGAAAAATTAGATGAGAGAGTTTTTGGGAAAGTTGAAGTGCACAAATTGATTTTAACAGATGTGATCTTTCCATCATGAGAAAAGTAAGTAGTTTTTATTTTATGGGCTCAAAACTTTGTTAATTGATCCTTATGTGCTTCTTTTAACAATTAGATCTTTTATCCATAGAAAAAAAAGGAAGAAATCTAATTCATTTTACTTTCTTAAGTTATTTTATTTTCTTCTCTTGCTTACTAATTTAATATGAAAGAGCAATACAAGGGATCTTCTCTTTGTGTTTTGAATAAGAGTTATTCAAGATCTATTCCATCTTTAAGATTGCAACTTCACTTTGACAATTGGGCTAAGGTGTTTGTAAAAGAGTTACACCAACAGGACTATGATTACTTGGGACTTGGGAGGGTGAATTAAATTGGTTATAGCATGCAAAAAACATGGGGCAAGCCTTCATTATTTATCTCGTGTGTGTATGATTTGGTAAAAGAAAAAAAAATCATGTATTCAACTTCAAGTGAAGATGGGTAAGCTTATGAATATTTCATGAAAGAAGCAAATATTACCGAAGACAAAGAAGACAAAACCTTTCCACCATAGTAGGACTGAAAAAGAAAAGGGAGAAGAGAACTCACAGTGATTCCGTATATTGCCAACCATGGTCTCAGCTTGTTTGGTTGCTTCTTCAACCTTCTTGCCATAATGATTCATTGCACCATATATTCTATCCATTGGATTGGGACCTGAAACCATATCTTAAACATAAGTGAAACAAGGATAAATTTGGTTATAAAAACACAATCTCTTGGAAATCACTCACGTTTGGCTTCTGCAGGGGAAACAGGAGCAGGGGAAATGTAAACATAAGGGTTGTTGCTGTTGATGCTAGTTGTACTAGCAGTAACAGTAATCTCTGTGTTGTAACTCATCATTCCCTTGTTTAGAGAACCAAAAGAGCTTGACTCTGGTGGATACAAAGTTTGATGGAGGAAGGAAGAAAGAGATAGGAGAGGAACAAGTGCAAGATGGTAGAGAAAAGAAAAGATAGAATAGAGGATAGCTAGAGAAGAATGCAGGGACAATATATTTATGCGGATTTGAATGCAAATTTGGAGAAAAATTGAAAAAGAAGAGAGAATAATATGAGATCACACTAGTGATGTGAATGAGAGATAAAGAGAATAAATGAATATTAAGAAAATATTTTAGAAATATATTGAAAGAATAGAATGACATAAGTGACTTCTGTATGTTTACATCTGCATGCCACGACATTAATAAATAATAAGTATACGATAACAGCAAAGCCTTGTCTCTCTAAGTAATATCAGCTATCTTGATTATACAATGTCGCTTAACTCGTTTAAAGACCAAAGCTTCATGAATATTATTTATCATGAGATTTCTTTTGACGACTTCCTTCAGTTTCCTTCTTCATCTCTGTTTCCTCTTTTTCATAGGATTAAAAACCATAAGATCTATTCTTCTCTTTTTTTTTTGGTGGCCGATCCATTTTAACTGATTTTTTTTGTCATCTTTGCTTTAATTGGTGCCATAACAAAATCTCTTTCCATACAATCATTTTGTATCCTATACTTTTTTATGCGGCCTCACATTTACCTTAATATTCTCCTGTTGTCCCTTTAGTTCACTACCATATAATATACAATGTAATACGATATAATTCGTCTGAGTTTGGTAGATACTTTACAATATTTTGATGTCTTTCTCTATTTTAGTATCTTGTTATCTTGTGTGACATCCTCATTAATTTTCTCATCATTTTGTATTACTGATCCCAAATATTTAAACTTAAAAATGTGTGGTATGACATCTCTCATTTTACTTTAAGTCATGTTACTCCCTTATCTTCCTAAAATTGCAATACTCTCTTTCTCCTAGTTAAGTGAAACCTTTGTTGCCAAATTCTGAATAACAAACCATTTCAATTGCTCCAGAATAAATAGTAGTGACTTACTGCTTGTATAGTTGTGTATATGTTTATCGGCTCAATTGGAATCAATGACTCATCATCAATAACCATGATTATTGTGGATTTACCCAAAATCAAATATCCAAATATCCAATAATACCATTTTTTTTCTCTTTTTACATAAAAAGTAATTTTAGTGTAAAAATAAATCAATCAGACGAGTTACACTTGTGAGAAAACGGTAATGCAGAGGTTGTTCAATTCATCATGTGTATGGAATTGGGGTCGGGTTTCGTTTAAGAGCTAAATTCAAACTTGATGTCTATGGTGTACAAAAATGGTTTCATATGCTGCTGGTATGCAATGTCTGCGAGAATAATGTCAAAGCTTGAAAGAATTTACGTGAAAGCCTCTGTTTGATTTTATGAATGTTGAACTATGAGAATTCTATAAAAGAAAATATTCTGAACTATATTTGAAATGATATGTGAGCGGTTTTGAGGAACTCGGAAATAAAGTAAAGTACTGCTAAAGATGTGGCGAATAGATTCAAGATATAAAGGAACAACGCCAAAAGAGAGATGCTGCCTCTGCAGAATATGATGCTAAAGCTGTTTGAAAACAAAATTACGAAGTATATGAATTTTTACACTTACAACCAATTAAAAATCACTTTAAGTGTGACTTTAATAATAAAATCCTACCATACATAATAATTTATGATAAAATATCATTGTAAAAAAGTTTTATACTTTAATGTATCTAAAATAAATTACAACAGTCAAGCAACTTCAAAATTTATGGAGATTCTTATATGTTGTTTGCTAGATGAATAAAATATGGTGTTAGAAAATAGAAAGTATACTAAATATAAACCCACACAATATATGGACAACTTAAATTCTTAACATGAGAGAAGGTTGAAAATGAACTGTTAGATTTCAAAATATTAGTATATGCCAACAAGGTATTCCGCTGATCAGTACTGCAATTGTGTTACCCTATAACAGTAGCTCATGGTTTAAGTTAGTATCCTATTGAATGGGTTATTCTTCAGTCAAAACCAATTTGTTCTTTAGGAACTCCAAATATTCGCAGTTCTTCGTGTATCACAGCTCTCGAACGGTCTCACTCCCACAATTGCTACTCTCACAATCCATGAGAGTGGCTTTTGTCATTATTTCAAAAAAATTATGTTCACTAAATTATGTTTTTGTTGTGAAATATATACGGTGGAAATATATTTTTATTGTTTTATTTTTCCATTCTCAAAACACAACGAAATAATGATTTTATTGTGTAGTCTCGAATAAAATTATGATTTTATTGTGTTATAAACAACAAAAATATGATTTTATTGTGTATCATATAATAAAATTTACGATTCCATTATAATTTATTTTTTACTTTTGTTTTTTAAAAGGTATTTGTTGAAAAAAATATTAATATTAGATGATTAATATTTTAATTTTTTGACTAATACATGAGCAATTAATTTGTATATATTGATTTGACATGAATTATTGATATTTTAAGATAAATTTGAAACATTATTTTTTTCTACACATAACTACTCTATTAATGATGATAAGACAATCAAACAATATCTTCATAAAGATAGATGTAATCTAAAAGATATTTAATCGATGCAATAGTGCAATCAAAGAGTGTGATAATTTACTCACATTGAATCATGGATCCACTTATATAAGACATTAATAATGATTTAAGACTTGGATTTTTTCCAACTCACCCCACCAATTTTAATAAACATTAACTAAAATAAATTAATAAAAAAATTAACAAATATATAAAACTTGTAAATTTAAATTTGCACAAACATATAATGAAAGTTAAAAATTAATTAAACAATAATAAATATTTAAATTCAATAACCCATTTTAAAACTTAAAAAAAAAAAGAGAAACACTAATTTTAATTATTAACATAAACATTAATCATTATTTTTAATGAATATAAACCAACTTTTAATTAAAATCTGAAAAAAAAATAAAAATTACACCAAGGAAAACACACTTTCGTTGTGGAACTCGTCACTGTTTCTGTTGTGGGTCTTAAACTCTTAATGATACGTTTCCGCGCAAGAGGCTTTGATTAAAAAAAAAAAAAGTGTTAGAAAAATGCAAATTTATTTGGTGATTATTCAACTTTGCATACTGTATTTAATTTCAAAGTTAAACCGGACTAACAACTTAATATTTCATTCTCAACCAACATAGTAAACATGCAATCATTATTAGCTTTTATTGCCATTAATATATGTCAGTCAACACAAGATGAATTATTTCAATACCCAAACGAAATGCACAAGATCGAGGTCATTTAACTAATTCATAAGGACACATTTATATGAAGAGGATTTGATCTAAAAGTGTTAAGAAATTGCAAGTTTGGTCACTTTAGTGATTATAAAACTTTACATGTAATTTAATTTCAAAGTTAAACCAGGATAAACACTTAACATTTCATTCTCGGCCAACATAATAAACATGCAATCATGATTAGCTTTTATTGCCATTAATACATTCCAATCAATACAAGATGAATTGTTTCAATACCCAAACGAAATGCACTAGAGGACGTCATTAACTAATTCATATACATATAATAATGATACAACTACGTGTATGAGACTTTGATCCAAAAAGTGTTAGAAAAAAGCAAATTTGATATAAAAGAAATTGTGAATTCAAGTTTGAACACTTTTGATGATTATCCAACTTTACATACTATTTAATTCCAAAGTTAAACCAAGCTAAAAACATTTCGTTTTCGGCCGACATAATAAACATGCAATCATTGTTAGCTTTTATTGTCATCCATATATGTCAATCAATACAAGATGAATTGATTTAATACGCAAACAAAGTGCACAAGATATCATTTAAAAATATGATTTTTTTTATCCAATTCGTATACATATAGTAATGACACATTCACCCTTTAAAAAAATTAATGACACATTTACGTGCAGGAAGCTTTGATCCAAAAGTGTTAGAACAATGCGAGTTTGATAATTTTGGTGATTATCAAACTTTACATACTATTTAATTCAAAAGTTAAAGTAGTCTAAAAGCTTAAAATTTTATCCTCGACCAACATAATAAACATGCAATTATTATTAGCTTATAATATCATTCATATATGCCAATTAATATCAGATGAATTGATTCAATACGCAAACAAAATGCACATGAGATTATTTAACATGTGTTTTTAATCCAATTCATATACATAATAATGATATATTTACACGTATGAGGCTTTGATTAAAGAGTGTTAGAAGAAACATTGCTGGCTTAAATTTCAGATTTAGAATCCAAAAGGATTACGTTCACAATACACACACATACATAATACTTGGCAAAGACATGACTTGTCACTTTAATGTATGAGTTTAATTATCATCCAACAATTTACACGATCATTTAATCATAAATCATGATTAATATGACTTTAAACATAATTTTATAAAATTAACAAACTAACAATACATGACAATTTGTAAACACAGATAATAAAGTTCAAACCATGAAAGATTATTCGAATAGAGTTCATTTGTCTTACATGAAACAAATTATAAAGAATTGATTTTAAGCTATGCCTTACCAAGTTAATCAATTTGCTAAGGAAGCAGGAAGACAAAAATATGAATCATACTTTAAGCCAAACCAATCATAATTTTATTACAAACTTCTTTATTGTACATCCATGTCCTTCTCTTCACGGAGGATAGAATCATACCATAACTTTATTTCAACTTAAACTAGTATTAGGAATTATTTCAACTTCACGGAGGCTTTAATATTTTACTTATTAGGCACCTTAATATACCCCACATGTGAGGAATTGGCCACTCTAGTAAGGGTTTGAAGATCATAAGCTACCCAACACCTTGAATTCTCCTTGTGGTAGAAATAACCCACACACTTGCAATCCTTGGTGCATTTGTTTCCACAAGTACTCTCATTCACTCTATCCCCTGTAGTGTATTTGCTCATGTAATGCTCAACTCCTTCAATTTTGTAGTAGTGGAAATCACTAGCCTTGCATGATGTCACAGCCTTGGCAGTGCAATTGTTGCTCCAACCAAATAGTCCATTTTCCAATGGACAAGCCACACATTGGTTATCTTCACACAACCCAAATTTCCCACATCTCTCAGGCAATTGGCACTCACTCTCATCAGAATCTCTATCAAATAGAGTGTAGGTCACTTGCCATACACCATCACGCACATCAAGGAAGTAAGTGTTGAACCTAATGTTGCCATCAATTCCAAGCCTAAGATATGTTATGGTGCTATTGTTCACTGGCCTGCCAAGGATTCTATTGCCACTGGATGAAGAATTGGCCACATGGTAATCAAATCCAAGTTCAAAAGTTTCTGGATCAGATGTGAAGGTGACATTTTCCAAGGAGCCTCGTTGAATGGTGAACCAATCAGATGAAAACCAATAGAGAATTGGCCTAGGAGAATTCTTGCTCTTGTAGTACAAGGCCAACCCGTTAGGCTCCAAGACCAAACTATAAGGCCCATCAACATTTTCCTTCTCTGAGAGCCTACTAACCAACTTGGATGGCCCTTTTGCTCTAAGATACTGACCAACCAAAAGGGTATCTGTGGGGTGATCAAAACTCTGCCAAACGAACCTGCCTTGTGCATCAAGAAGGACCATGTTACCATTTGAAAGAAGCCTGAAGGCCACAACACTCTTGTTGGCAGTGTTGGTTTGCCATGCAATTCTGCCATCAGCATCTGCCAACACAAGGTTCCCATCAGTGCCAAGTGAAAAAGTGGCATTTTCTCCAACTGGGTTGCCTCTATTGGCCTCCCAAACCCAACGAAATAGCTGCTCCGAGCGTTGGAGCCCTACACGCAAAGCTAGAGTGAAGGCATTTGGGGTGGTGTTGTAGAAACCAACTTGGAATGGAGAGTTGAAGATGCTTATCATTCTGTAATCTGCACCATACTCAACGATGAAGGGTCCAAGTTCACCTGAGTTCACAAATTTGAAGGTCTCGTTTTGAGGAACAATTGCATGAGCTATGATGGTGAAGGAAAAGAAGAAGAATAAGGTGAGAAGGGAGGTTTTTGGTTGAGGAAAAGAAGACATTGTTGTTGTAAATAAAATGGATATGTTGTGCTATGGAGGTGAGTAGCCTCTGCTATATATAGTAAAAATTTAGAACTTTGGTCAAGGTTTCCAACTCAAATATTATGAAGAATGATCTAGAGTTGGATGAAGATCAAATTCGTTGGATGAAGATCAAATTCGTACTACGGCATAGGGAAATATATTTTCAATGTTATGTGTGTCTCGGTGGGTTTTTTTTTTGTTAATCATGTTATTATACATTATCGATATATCTATCCATTTTATCCATAATTAATTTTAGTCAAAAAATTTAATTAATCATAATGGAATTTATCTTTCTTAATCATGTATTTTTCGTTCACATGTTTAGAACTCAATCTTACTTAAAGAAACAGAGAGTTAAGTTTCACTCAGAACAAGAGCAATGATTTATTGGTTCCGTCGGTGATGTTTATATCTTTTATGATTTGTGTATAAAAGAAAATATTTTGTGATAAGAAAGATGCCACTGGTAATGAATTTCCGTGTCGTCGAGTGCAATTCAGTGCATTATTTTATGAAACTGGTCCTTTGGTGCCTAATTGAGTAGAACGTGGAAGCATCTATTTGTGTCTTCGGATAAGATCTTTAGAAAAATGTCAATTAAAATAAGATTGCTTTTATAAGACACTATAAGCAAACGTAAATTGCATTATTTACGATATGATGGTTTTCTGTCTTTGATGTCCCATTGCATTTTGAGAGATTAATTTTTTTATATAATAAGTGATAAAACTATTTTAAAAATGGAAATATATATATATAGTTTTAGATTTTGATAAATTATAATTATAATTAAATGTATTGTAAACTAAATTAAAAATAAACCTAATTTCATAATGTCATTTTTTTCTTCAAAATTAAGTTCGAGATTTGATATGATCTGTCACGTAATGTTTCTCTTAAAATTTAATATGAGCTGGGTGATTAAGTCAACGATATTTAAGATGGTCAAAGCTTTGAGCTGCCAGTTGTTTATGTCCAAGGATCATATTGAGACTGTATTTGGCCTAATGGATTGCCATGTTATATGATTGTTATCTTAATTCATTTTTAATTCTTATAATTTAAATTACGTGCGATTTTTCATTTTAAATGACATTTGATATTTTACTTAATAAGTTCCGAAAATATAAAAATTTAAAAATAATTTAATTGGTCTAATCAATTAAGATATTAAACAAAAAATAAACAATTAAAAATTAAGTAAAAAAACAACAAATAAATTAATTTTACTTCATTTTTAAAAAATTTATTTAACTAAAAAAAAGAAAAAAAAAGAAAGGGAACAAACAACTAATCTTTGAGTTTATTATTTCCTGAGAAAAAAAGGGACTTGTATTTTTAGAGCAGAATGAAGCAAAAGCTAGTTTAAATAAATAAACTTTATATCCGCATTAGAATGTAGGCAACACAATTACATACATTAGAAATAGAAGATGGACAAATTTTGGTGGTGGACAGGCAGAGCCTGCTATGGTTGCCTTTTGGTTGTGTCGGTGGGTTTACTCAAAATGAAACCAATGACTCCACGATGGCTGTTTGCTGTAATGCATTCCCCTATGTCGTTTCAGTTGCCGCTTTTGACTTGGAATTATTTCAATATTTTTCCTATTTTTATTTATTTTTCTCACTTTAATACATAATATAATGATTTAAAATATAATTCATTTCCTTATTTATATTTAAATTATTTTTAAATTTTTAATATAATTTTAACCATTATTTTTTTATTTATGATAAATGTGTAAAATACTAATTAGTTGAAACTTTGCTTGTTGGTTGGCTAACTGGCACAACGAAATGTTTTCTTGGTTATAGTAAGTATATTGTCATTTTCTCTTTCATCCCACTTTCATCACTTTTTTTTTTATTTTCATTGATATTTTTATTTTTGAAAATATATTTTTAGTCCCTGTCTACTTTAATTATAAAAAAATTAAACTCTTTTTAAAAAAAATTAAGAATATAAAATTGAAGGTGCAAAAAGCAACTGCCATGAAAATATCACTTGAACATACCTGCAGGCCGAACAGCTAAAACACACGGTAGCCCATCTAAGAAGAAACAAACCTCAGCCCAAATGGCGTAGTCTATTGTCCCATGGTGAAAACTGAAAACTGACAAGTATGAGGAAAGACCAAAATCCGGAGAACGGCCATGTCTATGCTACGGTTGCTAAACAATTATCATGCATCAAGGACAATATTAAAATTATAATTTTCCCTGATAACCATTGGTTATCTGCTATGTATACATAGTTTTCCCTAATAACCAGCATTTTAATCACATAGCAACGTTCAAATTAAGTTCAAACCATGAAAGATTATTTGAATAGAATTCATTTGTCCTGCTTGGAACAAATTATAAAGAAATAACTTTAAGCTATGCCTTACCAAGTTAAAAAATTTGCAAAGTAAACAGGAAGAGAATAATATGAATTGTACTTTAAGCCAGACCAACCATAAATTTATTGCAAACTTCTGAATTCAATATACATCGATATTCTCCTCTACACTGAGGACATAAACAAACCATAACCTCATTGCAATCCGACACTCCTATTAATTAGGAATTAATTGAAGTATACAAACTGCAATATCAAGGCTTTGATATATCCAACTTGTTTGGAATTAGCCACTCTAATTAGGCACCTTAATATATCCCACTTGTTTGGAATTAGCCACTTTAGTAAGTGTTTGCAGATCATAAGCTATCCAACACCTTGATTTCTCCCTGTGGTAGAAATATCCCACACACTTGCAATCCTTGGTACATTTGTTTCCACAAGTACTCTCACTCACTTTTTCCCCCTCAGTGTATTTGCTCATGTAGTGCGTAACACCTTCAACTTTGTAGTAGTGGAAATCACTTGCCTTGCATGATTTCACAGGCTTGGCAGTGCAATTGTTGCTCCATCCAAATAGTCCATTTTCCAAAGGACAAGCCACACACTGTTCATTCTCACATAGCCCCAATTTCCCACACTTCTCTGGCCATTGGCACTCAAGCTCATCATGAGAGTCTCTATCAAATAGAGTGTAGGTTACTTGCCAAACACCAGAACGCACACCTAGGAAGTAAGTGTGCAGCCTAATGTTGCCATCAATTCCAAGCCTGAGGTATGTCAAGGTGCTGTTGTTCACTGGCATTCCCATCACTCCAACGGGAATGTTGCTGAATCCGGTCGCCATGGTTCTATATTCATTGGTGCTGGAAGAAGAACTGGCCACATTGGAATCAAATTCAATTTCAAAAGTGTCTGGATCAGATACGAGGGTGATGTTTTCCACTGACCCTTGTTGAGTGAAGAGCCTATACCAATAGAGAATTGGTTTAGGAGAATTCTTGCTCTTATAGTACAAAGCCAACCTTTTAGGCTCCAAAACCAAACTATAAGGTCCATCAACATTTTCCTTCTCTGAGACCCTACTAACCAATTTAGATGGCCCTTTTGGTCTAAGATATTGATCAATCAAAAGGGTATCTGTTGGATGATCAAAACTCTGCCAAAGGAACTTTCCTTGTGCATCAAGGAGGACCATGTTGCCATTTGGAAGAATCCTAAAGGCCACAACACCCTTGTTGGCAGTGTTGGTTTGCCATGCAATTCTTCCATCAGCTTCTGCCAACACAAGGTTCCCATCAGTGCCGAGTGAAAAAGTGGCGTTTTCTCCAACTGGGTTGCCTCTATTGGCTTCCCAAACCCAACGAAATAGCTGTTCTGAGCGTCTAAGTCCCATGCGCAAAGCTAGAGTGAAGGCATTTGGGGTGGTGTTGTAGAAACCAACTTGGAATGGAGAGTTGAAGATGCTTATCATTCTGTAATCAGCACCGTACTCAACGATGTAGGGTCCAAGTTCACCTGAGTTCTCAAATTTGAAGGTTTCGTTTTGAGGAACAATTGCATGAGCAATGATGTTGAAGGACGAGAAGAAGAATAAGGTTAGAAGGGAGGTTTTTGGTTGAGGCAGAGAAGTCATTGTTGTTGTAAATGTAATAGATGGATGTGTTCTGTTATGTGTGCGTGCGTAGCCTATGCTATATATAGAAAGAATGAATTTAGAACTTAGAAGGTACTACAGCAATCTTTTGTAAGTTTTCAACTCAAATATAGGAAAATGTTGCATGTTTCCCTGCATGTTATTTAATAGATTAAATACTCAAATTCGTGTGTGAGCAGCTGAAAAAATTAGTTGTTGAAAAATGAATTTATCATTGTATCACACTTTAAAATAAAATTGAGTATTTATCTTATTTAATATTTGAAGATAAAAGAGAGGAAAGAGTTATTTGATACATGTTTGAGGGTATGCTAGTTTGTCGAACTCTTTTCGTTTGTTTTAGTCAGTTTTCATTATTCTCCATCGTAAACTGAGGGAATTAGTACTTGCAATAACACAGATGTCACCCAAATATAATAAATGATCAATAAATAAGACTAGAAAATATGTTACCTCAATAATTTCATCCTTTATATACACATATAATAATATAAATAGTATCGAAATAAAAAAGGATTATAAATCACCAACACGTAGATTAAATATATTAAATTATTCTATCTTAACAAAAAATATTTGAGTTGAAATCTTAAATACACAACTATATTAAATACTGAAAAAATTAATTATCTATTATGTTGAATGTACCCATTTTTTTGCAATAATAGCTTGTTGCACAACAAGATTAACTGCGTTTTATATTTTTAGAATCTATTTACTTATTTTTTAAGGATATTAAAACGTTGATTTTTTAAATTTCAATCGGAAAAAATAAATCAGTCTATTCAATATCCTTATGGGAAAGAAAGAAGCAAAAGAGAAATTAAAAAACAATTATTTTTTCTTAGTTTTACTAAGAATGAAAAATAATAAAATGACTTATTTTTTTCATCATGTAATCCATGAAAAGGGGTTCATATCACAACGATAAGAGTTGTTGGTTCTTATACTCCCACTATTTTCATGTATTTCCCATTTTGCATTCCGAATTCCTGAATGGAAAATGATCCGGAATGTAAAATGAATGAAGCAATGAGAGTGCATGTGGATCTGTGGGGACATTAATTATAGCCTCCTGGTTCACTGGGTGGATTTGTTCAAAAATGAAATGAATGATCCAACAATAATAACGCAGTAATGGCCTTATCCATTATCCACCTTCACTCCTACTAGAGCAATAACAATGGCTGTCTACCCTAATAGCTGTCAACCCCACCTGCAGTTTCTGACTTTTAATTATTATGTTCAAGATATTTTTTTTGTATCTTTCAATTTTTTTAAACAAATGTAACTTCTTTTTATTTCTATTAAATGTTTTTTTGATTTTTTAATACAATTTCAGCTATTATATTTTATATGTAAAATATTTAACCGAAATATTATTGGATTAAGCATAGGTTGATTATATAAACAACGAGGATAAATGATTGCTAGTAAATATAATTAAGAAAATGATGGAGTCGAGAAGGATATTACTAATATTGAAATATCAAAATATAGATAACTTCATATAATACTATATCGAGTTTCTCAGAAGCGCCTTAAAACAAAAAACAAAAATATTTAGTAGAATGAATGAAACATGATCGTATTAGTATAGAAGGATTGAGATGTGCGATATTTTCAGCCACATATCCTGAACATATCTAAATTTCATTGGACTATTGAATGCCACATTGCATTGAAGATTGATAATATAAATAAGTCAATAAGTATTGACTCTTATTTCTTGAGATGAGAAATGTTAATATATATTTTCTAATACATTTTAAGTACATACATTTTATTATTAATTAAAATTTATTAGAAATTACACGTGATTCTTATTTAATGAGTTTTTTTGTATTGTAATTTTAATAATTTTTAACCAAATAATAAATTATTTAATGGATGTAGACATGATTAAGAGATTAATTACATTAAATAAATTTGTGATTTTTTTATAGTATTGTGAGTTTATTTTATTGTGTATTCTTTCTCACCCAATAGATAATATTTCACGTACATGACTAACAAAGACATAATCGAATGCAAGTTCTTTTTTGAATCCAACTCATTTATTAGATCAATTTCACATCAAGAAGAATGTGAAGGCTAAGTGCAAGTTGGTGTATCCAAAGATATATGGAACTTGTTAATGAGGACATGGAGTAATGTTTTGGATTTATACATATGTTTGGTTAGAAATTTTTTTGTTTATATTATCTGTTAATTTAAAATTCTGAGGTCTTATTAATTATTTATTATATCATTATTAATGAAAGAAAAACAATAATATATAAAATTT
This sequence comes from Glycine tomentella, assembly GCA_007407185.1. NCBI lineage: Eukaryota > Viridiplantae > Streptophyta > Magnoliopsida > Fabales > Fabaceae > Glycine > Glycine tomentella. The sequence goes on from PYAF01000400.1 coordinate 379,515, forward strand.
CCAATAATAAAAAAGAAAGGTAAATGATAGATTGGAAAATGATAAATAAACCATAAATGAAATCTGACATTTCTAACAAGTGAAAATAAAATAAAATAAAATCAACATTTGTAAGCAATCATAATTCATATCAAACTTAAATGTAGGTTAATCTTAATTTTATATTACAAATTATGACGTGTTTATATTCTCAAAATCTTTAAAGATTTAATTTATATAAATTGTAAAAATTAAAAGAATGGTAATATACTAATATCAACTATGTACGGGTTTATTATCTTAGTCGTACAAGAAATCAGCACAAAAGTATCACTTGGACGGCTAAAACTTCCTATACCTTCAATTATTGCTTCCTGCACTCCATTACATTTCAGAAAGTCCATTCTGAAATGTAATTTTACATTATATAAATGGTTTTTCATAATATAGTGGGGTGCAAGAAGCATTAATTAGAGGTGCAGGAAGCAACAATCCACTTAAACGTACCAGGTCCAATGGCTCAGACATGTGTGAGCTCAATGGCTCTTGCTTCTTGCACTCTTTTTGCCTTTCAAAATGATCAATCAGAAAGGTTGAAAAAAACTTCGAAAAAAGTGCAGGAATTAAGTTGGAATGTGCAGGAAGCAACAGCCCAGCTCCACTAATGAGAAATAAACCATTTTTCCAAAAGGTCTTAGTGGCCCAAAATACCGCTGTTCCAGATATGGGCCAAGATTTCGTATACCCCATAAATCTTCCGTCCACCCCTTTTACATTCTGAAAACGTTAATCTGGAAGTTTTTAGATTAGAGACGATAACTTTGTGGAATGCAGGAAGAAATACCCCAAGAAATGCTTGCAGCAAGATTATGGGAATCCAAAGAGCGAAGCAGGTGAAAAGTACGAAGACCCAAATCCGGAGAATGGCCATGTCTATACTATGGACTTGACTGAGCAATTGCCATTCATCAAGGACATGATGGCATTTTATATGAATGTTTTCAATTCGAATAAAATTTACTTTGAAAGATATAATATTTATTAATAATTAATTTTACTATATTTAAATTTTTAAGTATAAACATTACTAAATGATAAATTATTGATATGCTAAAAGTATCTTTAGCTCTAGTTACTTACCGAATATCTTATTCTAAAATCTAGTTACTTATTTTTGTTTTTCTTTGGAACATGCTTATGTGACACAAAGAATTTCTTAAAATTAAGATTTGTATTTTATATAAGATAAGATACATAGTTTAAAGGTTTCTTAAGGATGAAAAAATAATTCCTTAAAAAAAGGATAAAAAATATTATTTCATCCCCAAATCTTTATTATAATTTGAAACAAAATTAAGTAAAAATAAAAAATATGTTGTTTAACTTTTTTTTACGTCGGAATACATTTATGCATTGATTCCTTGGGTATGGTGTGGCATTTGTGGGACTACTAAAATTATTTTATGGATTAAATAATCTTTTGGTTCCTATGAAATAGGATATTTTTTATTTTATCTTTTTGAAGATTTTTTAATTTTATTTTAGCCTCTGTAATTTTTTTTATAGTTTTTATTGTTAAATCACATTGTTGAGACATTGGTAACCCATTAACGTGTAATTTTTTTTTTGTTTTTTTGTTTTTGTAAAATATGATTTTAAATTTCTCATCATTTAGTTGAACATCATCAATTATTTTGAATAGATAAAAACATCACTTTCCCTTCAAATATTTATAGTTTGATTTTAATCAAAAGACAAGCATATAATATAAAGAATTCAGAATTCAGATTCTCAGAATCATATTTTATTGGTCTCCATTGTGTCAACTACCTAGCTCACGTACACGCAATATTTATAGAACAAAGAAGCGAACCTACCAGTCAATTATTATTAGAACCGAAAAAGAAATATTTCCTAGGTAACATATTGCTGTCCATACTCCATACAGAACACAAGCAACAAAATGATGGTCACTGCTTTACACAAACCAATTGATCTAAACCAACACAGAAGACAAACTAAAGCATGACATAAACCAGCAAATCATAGCATATCCCCAAACACAAACAAACAAACCAAACCTGCATACAGCCAAAACTTCCAAATTGAAAGAAGGTTGTGTTTGTGGATATCCATCTAAATTGATTTGTACTATTCGATCTAAAATGAAAATAAGAATGTTGGTAAGAAAATAAAGGTGTATCAGTTAATATTGATTTGAATTAAATAATCGTTTATAATAAATTTAATTTACTTTAAATTATTTATTGTAAACGTTATCTTACTATCTCATTCACACAATATTTTCTTAATTTATATGAAAAAATTGTCTCATAGGCATATCTTAGTTTGCCTCTTTTCTGTTTGATTTCTATTATATAGGATATCTTACTAATTTTGTAGTAAAAAGAAGGAAACGTAATTAATAAGGACTGAATCAATTACTACTTCAAACAAAAGCAAAAATTATATATAGTTAATGTCCTTAATTAGTTATTAGCTCATTACAATGTATAAGTGTTGCGGGTGAATTGAGAAGAAAAGGAGTGAGAGATCGTGGTTTGACCTTTTTTATTAACAAAAAATTAATAATTTTCAATTAACATTTATTTAGGATTTGATTTTTTTTCATTAACAAAAAATTAACAATTGTCAACTAACATTTATCGATAAAAAATAAATTTACTAATGTCAAAGCACAAACTTTAGTTTGATATGTTTTACTTTTCAGAAGAAATTAAAGAACTCAATTGGTGTTGCTTAAAATATACGGTGATGTATATGATAGTGTCCAACTATCCATCATATTTGGAAATCTTACTACGAATTTGGAAAAAGGGATATGCATAATTTTATTTTTCTACAAGGACATGATATAGATAATTAAGACACCCAATAAGAGTTGCTTAAATAATTATTTAATTAGATCAAACAGCATTAATCAAAAGATTCTTAGTATTTGTTTTAGTAAAAAGAGAGTAAGTATTTGTTGAGAGTTTGTGGAATTTCCTTTGACAGAAGGGACGACATCTTCTCCCCTAAATATTTTATTCTTGAAAAAAGATAGATAATGAAGACTTTTGTCCTTTGGAGAAATATTTCATTGATATGATGATTGGCATAAATAGTTCCTTCATAATCTTTCGCGGAAAGCATTCAATTAAGACAAATGGCATAAGAGAGGCATCATTTGATACAACTTATTCCAAGGTAAATTAAAGAAGATAAATAACCTCGATTCTTGTAGGCCTAAAGAGAAAAAAGATTAACGCAAAACACCAAGGAAAAGAGTGCCCTTTCCCTATCAATGTTTAATTAATTGACTCTTAATGGCCCAAAACAAAAAAGATACTGATGTTGATGCATGATCTTGCATCATTATAACAAAGCAAAAAGTACGAGAATAAAAAAGTTGATAATGTAAATAAAATAAAGGAATAAAACATTAGCACATTTACGAGTTGGAAGCCATTCAAGATTGTCTCTCCCATTACTTGCTAAAGATGATAATTGTCCTAGTTTGCAAATCTCAATTATTTTCTTGTTTCAAACTTTTGGTACATTTATTATTATTTTGGCCCATTACACAATCTCTCAAAGATATGGGTGATAAGGGTAAACCTTGATTACCCTCCCTGGCTAGGAGCAGATGTGAAAATAAAGATTTCACCATGTTAAATGGAATAATTAATTATAATCAGTGTGATTAAGTCTATTGGATCATGATGTTGATAATATCTCTTTGTTCATATATTCTAAAACATTTTGCGACACTTGCCCCTACAATAATCAAATAGCCAGAAAGGCCAATAAGTTGAGAGGTGTCATCATTTTCTCTCAATTATTGGCATGGCTAGCTAGTCTCTCCTCAAAAAGACCACAAAGACATTTGTGAAAAGCAGGGAAAATTGTATATTAAGAAAATGAGAGTAGCCATTCCTTATATGTTATCTTGAATACAACTCCTATAGTTTGCAGGTGTTGCTTTGGCCAATCTTCCCATAGTCTATCTGATTCAGTCGGTGTCGTATAGTCGGTATAGATAAGCTTGTGGTTTTTTATTTATTATTTATTTACTTTTTCAACATGTAAAAAAGTAATTTCAAATAAGTGTGATTTGCACGATTTATCTTTATTGTACACTTTTGGGCCTTTGGCCTTTAATCCAGCACTTGGTCATTTTCTATGCAATATATATATATATATATATATATATATATATATATATATATATATATGAGTATGACATTTTTAGCCTTTTAGGTGAGAATGAAAATTATCAATGTTATATTATAAAATTAAATAAAAGACAAAGATTAAAAAATTCACTTAAAATCATTAGTATCATCACCACCATTAGTGTTCTTATGGTTGTCATCATCACACCACTATTAATTTTAGTTTGACTGAATTATCATTTTAAAAACATAAGAACTCCTTTGATGTGATTGTGAGTTTTTGAATTTTAGGTTTCAAATGTCTTTTTTAAAATAAATATGTGTTTGACAAAAAATTGAGTTGAAATACATTTTTAAAATATTTTTACATTAATAAATTTAAAACTAATTTTTTTTTTGTAAATTTAGTTTTTAATTTAAAAAAAAACACAAATTTCCTACATTTGATAATAATTTTTTATGTTGCCACCATCACAACACAACTATATACATATATCATCACATTATTGTTATCACCACTATAATTATCAACATTGACATTTCTATCACTATCACAAATATTTTCAATGTCATCATTATTATCGCCTCTATCACAACTACCATATCATACTACCACCATACAAAAATACTTTTAAATTAATTTTAATATGATACAAAACTTTCAAAATAAAATTATTTTAAACCTAAAAATCGGAGAAAACAAAAACTAACCATATTCTTAAAACTACTTTTAAAATACTCTGAAACTAAAGCTAAAAATTAGTTATTATTTTCTAAAGTTTTAAAAATATAAATTAAAAATCACAAAACTTATAATACTAAATTAATTTTTTTATAGAAAAAGAGTCAAACTTAAAAATAAAATAAATGACTAAAAGAGAAATATTATTCTATACAATACCAAACTTGTAAACATAATAAATTAATTTTTATATTTATTAAAAAAATTATGAATGTAAATATTAGATTTTTGTTTAACTTTACTGGTTTGTAAGTAATCGATTAACATATATTTTTTTATGTTTTAACATTGTGAGC
>PYAF01000400.1:394462-419236 GCA_007407185.1 Glycine tomentella
TAGGACAACAATATGGCTCTTAACTCTTAAGTGCAGTTAACATTGATTTTTGAATTTTTTATATAAGAAATATTTTTTTAAAACAATATTTTTATTTTCTTGAACAACATATATATGCAGTACTTTGGATAAAAACCAATTATAAATTAAAATATAACTTACTAAAATAATCTTAAATATTAAAGTACTCTCATTTGTTTTTTAGGAGTAACTTATTACGTCATTTTTAAGAGTATTTTAATAACATACATTTTTTAAAATGTTTTAATAATTCCAAATTTACGCCTCTGTCTAATTAAAAAAGTGAAAATTAATATATTACAAATTCTTCTTAATTAGTACGCGTGTACATAATTAAGTGCAAGCGCGTGGCGTGGTTGGGGATTAGTGGATTACTATGAACAATTGTGCAAGTTACTACCATTCTTCCACTTAAAACGATTGTTTAATTTTTTTTCTCCCCCTAAGCTATCAGTTGGAGAAACATGCAAGTTTTATTCTTATCAAGAAAGCCATATATAAAAATAGAATAAAAAAAAAACTTTAAATTTTCGCTTCAATTATTTTTTCCTGTTTTTAATTTCTGCTCTTTTTTAATTAGAAAAGAGCTATTAGATTATTGTAGGAGGAAAATGATAGGATAAATCACAGTACACCCCTACACAGTCTAACTAAAATTCGATTATGTAAATTATATCCTAATAAAATACTTAAAATCCTTTAGTTTACTCTTGAATCAGCTCCATTAATTTCCTTATATTAGTAAAATGCACGAGGTAAATCTGATAAAAAAAAATTGTACATTTCGTGACCGTGTGAAAGAGATGTGATACCATACTACTTCCTAGCATGTCAAAGTGTTATAGAATAGGTTACGGAAGCCATCTATCAAGTTTAACTTTTAATCTCCAAAAATTGCTAATACGTGGCAAACAAGGCCCTAAGTGTAGACGACCTAGCGTGTTACTAAATGGTCACACCAAGTTATTAACCGTAGTGCTAATTACGCTAAATCACCCAATAATAATTGCTTTGATGATGGAAGCACAAATAATAAAAAAAACAAAGGAAAAAAATAAAGCATGAGTAATACTAATAGTACACCATTAAAGCAAGAAATAATGTAGGCAACGAAGAAAAAGAAGGGCTAAAGCACTTTCATTGGTCCCATCCCATGTCCCCTCACTACCCCTTTGATGTGATGTCCAAATTTTCTTTTATATATCTATTTTTTATATTTTTTCCTAGTTCATAGAATATATTTCTCCTTCAACCCATTGAATTAAATATTAATTCTGCTTATAATATATAATTATCATTGATCAAACAGAATTTTATATTGTAAGAATTAAACATAAATTATTTTACTAAATAAATTATTATTCAAATATAAATCATATAATTATATCAATCATAATGACATAGGTTATTTTTTTTTTTTTTTATATATAAAGCTTCTTCCACTCCTATTGTATATTTTGTCTATTTGTCTTTCTCTTCCTCCCCCACCAAAATTTCCCTTTCACACTTCACAAAAAAGAAATACTAAATGATTTGTCAGTAGTATCAAACATGTCCAGCAAGGGAAAGGAGATAGCAGAAGGATCATCAACAACAACAACAACAAGATCCTCTCATGGAGGTGACGATCATCACCATCACCACAATCAGCAGCAGCAGCAACAACAACAACAGTTACCACTGAGTCGCTATGAGTCTCAGAAGAGAAGGGATTGGAACACTTTTGGGCAGTACCTGAGGAACCAAAGGCCTCCAGTGGCACTTTCTCAGTGCAGCTCCAACCATGTTCTTGAGTTCCTTCGCTACTTGGACCAGTTTGGGAAGACCAAAGTGCACTCACAAGGGTGCTTGTTCTTTGGGCAAACTGAGCCACCAGGACCCTGCACTTGCCCTCTCAGACAAGCTTGGGGGAGCCTTGATGCACTCATTGGAAGATTGAGAGCTGCATATGAAGAAAATGGAGGCCTTCCTGAGACCAATCCTTTTGCAAGTGGCGCCATAAGAGTCTATCTTAGAGAGGTGAGAGATTCTCAGGCTAAGGCTAGAGGGATCCCTTATAAGAAGAAAAAGAAGAAGAGGAATGTTATCAAGCCCAACGGAGACACCTCCTCCTCAAACTTGCCTATGCAGTAATAATAATTAAAGAGGAAGATGTGGTAAATTTTTCTTGCCTAGTACTACTGTGTTTTAATCTGTGGATTTTCTTGCTGCTGTTTTTGACATGGGAAATTTAATTATAAGGATGATTATTCTATTTGAAGCTTTGACAATTGGGTGCTATAGTTTTTGGACAATTATATACTCTGCAGTTGAATGTTTGCTGGTTGAATTTTCAGCACTGAGAAATGAAAAATCATCCGTCATATCCCATCAGCACACAGTACTCTATGTGTGAAGCATATATAATAAGTTCTTTTGCATTTCATTCTATAATAAACCCTAATCATGGACTTCAAAACCCTAAATTGTATGTATGTTATATGTAGTTATACATGTTACGAATTGTGTATTAATAGTAAATACGTACTTTTTGCCTCAGTTTCTTGTTTCTTTTTAACATTGCACTGAATGAGCATACAATAGAGGGATATTGGGTAAATGCACTTTCATCCATTGTCTACTTGTCACTCTCACAAGTCACATGCAAGAAGACAATGTTATCATGGTTTCTGCATTTCGTGTTTATGTCTTTTGTGCTTTATATATATATATATATTATAATATAATACATATTTTAATTTGTAGCTTATATATACATGTTTGCTTTTCCGCACAATCTTACTTCTTTCATTTCTTGTACTCTCGATCTTGTTGTGGCTTTCACAAACGGTGTAAGTTATAACCACTGAAATGATATAAAATTTGAGAATTCAAAATTAGATTTATGAATAGATTATGTTGCTAACTATATTATAAAAAATATGGGGGGGGGGGGGGGGGGGGGGGGGAAGGTTCAAGATCCACGGTTGTGGGAAAATTAGATGCTGTTTCTAGAGTCTTATCTGCTCATGGTGTCGTGGTTTATAAATTTCATTGGTGTACTATAGCTTGCTAGAACCAAAAATGATCTCTTGCTTTCATAAAGTTTTGTCTTATTCTAACGAATTTTGTTTCTTCTTTTCACATTTCCCATCATATGAATGTCCTTTTCTTTCGTGCTGTTATTATAAGTATATCTGACATTCGTACATAAATTACATATATTGTCTTTCCACACTGCAAAGTTATTTGACAAATATAATTAATCACCATGACCATACTATATCTTCTTGCATTTCTAAATTTTTCTTTTTATATATTGAGTCTTGGATATATATATATATATATATATATATATATATATATATATATATATTGTTGTATCCCAACAAGGGGTTAGCACCAAAATCACAATGTGTAATTGATCTATACATATATTTGGCATTGTAGTACATAATATATCTCCTTTGCATTAATTTAATTTTGGGTTTTACTTTTTAATTGATTTCAGATATCCCTAAATTGTTTCAAAGTCGTGAATCTGTTGCTAGGCCTTGGATATAACTTCAGCTACAATCTTGGAATTCTGGTTATAATTGACTATCTAGACATATCCCTGGGTCAACTTTAACCCTTCGGTGGTCTTTATGTGTCAAGGAGTGTATTTTGTTATTTCGAATGAGAGTTTAGAAAGAAGTTGACGAAAAGTTTAACAATGGGGGTAAGTCCCTGTATTATATTTACTTATATATATTTACACTATCAAGCATATTATATAGTCATGAAAATAGTGTGTATGATATTGCATATGGTATTGGTATCATTTGGTTAATTCTCTGGGAAGTTAATTTGATTTGATTATGCTATTTGATATCTACGGATACATGTAGAATTTTTCACGGGATAATATTTAACTACAAAAAAGCCTAAAATGTGAACGAGTAGTTATCCTTTTTTAACTTCTAACAGTTTTTTGGTTTTTACTTTTCATACATATACATGACCACATGCATACATTATATTCTTTTAAATATATATATACGAATAGAAGGGATATATTTGAATAATGAGATAGACATCCAATAAGTTAGAAGTGACACAAACATTGATAGTAAAAGGAGATCAAGGAGCTAGATTGAGACTAATCTTTTTCACAATCCATGATGGTATCCCCACAAATATGTAAGATGATGTCCCACATATACATAGATGCATATAATGAAAGTCAATTAATCCTTGAAAATCATCGGATACCTCTGCAGTAGTCCTCTTCAGTTTAATCAATATCTTTGACTTGATCCTTCCCTTTTTTCTCCCTTCTATTTTCCTTCATTTCACTAAAGGATTAATTATGTAGATAGATTTGATACTAAATACTGTTATGCTCCTAATATCTATATTAGGCACATTTCTTGGTATTCCATCCGATGGAAATCACCAACCAATTATCAATTATCAATTATACTTTACAATGACTGTTACCACCCCTTGAATGTTATGAGGAAATATGTCCAATTAACAAGGATACCATCTATAGGTCGAACTCTCATTGGAACTAGATTGGAACTAAACTAAAGTTTTGCCCGGAAAAACTATACATCAGTATCCTATATAAATGGGATCTAGCCATGAAGAATTAAATATATACATTCTAAATATGTTTGATTATTTATCAATTATCATTAGCGTAACGTCCACTGACATTTACTTATTTATATTTTCGAAATTGCTATATGACATATAGCTTTAATGGTGGGGATATGAGGCATTATGCTAGCTCAATCCTTACATTATGTCTAGATTTAGTATGAATGACATATTATGCACTGTGTTGCAATGATAGGGGAGATAGCATTAGTGTGATATGACTGTAATTAGTTGTTTCGCGTCGTCATTTCTATGGTTTCTAATCTCGTTATTTATTTGTAATCTTTGAGTGAGGGTTCTATCTATAGTAGACATCTTACAGCTACAGATAAGTACGCACTGGCTTATAGATTGTTATGTTTTTCAAAAGTTTATATTAAGCTATTAAACGAAGGTGAGTATTGTTTATATATTATATTTTTTAAACTTAAAAGAAGTTTTGGACTTAAAGTATGAATAATGGACTCACTTATACCTTGCGGTGAAATTAAACATTTTTTATTAGAAAAATAGAGATAGTAAACAACTCTCTAGATCATTTGATTATTATAAACACTTTGATATTATCCCCAAAACTTAAACCTTTACTTAAAGATACGTGAATGATTTTTATATTATATATTGGGAATTTGGAAGATATTATGTATGGAGAATCTAAAATTATGGGAAAAAAATTAATTTCTAATAACCTTTATTTCTGTGGTTGAGTTAATTAGGATTTTTCCATATGTTGGATGAACAGAAAGGCTACTTAGGAGCAATTTGTTCATATAATAATAGAAAGCTAATTTATGAGTATAAGAATTTTACAATTGACACTAGTGAATTAGTTGTTGATGGGACCTTAAGCTTGGGTTTCTGTTGGAAGATCCGATCCATGATTTAATGCATTAATTGCAATTCTATTAATATTAAAGTAGGTCCATTAGGTGTTGTGCCGTTGTGGTGCGGCAATTTCGAAAAATGCAGTTCGAGTGGGTCCTAAAACCACAATATTTACTTAATTAAAAACCTTGGCCTATAGAACCACAAAAGAAATAAAAAAATTATAGAAAAAACGCCCTTGGTTTATTGTGATGTTTTACTTTTAATATATAGTTCTTTTATAGCAAATGCAAAAGAGACAATGTTGTATGTTTATAATTAAAATAGAAAGAAATGCTGGTCCTCATGCCTAGGGGTCGATCAAAATGGTGAGCTATAACTGTCTCCTTATGTAGTAATTGCTAAGCAATTTGCCCTAGTTGTAGCTTTTACAAATCTGTTTATAGAAGATTAGAGTTTTAGAGAAATCAGCCTTCATCCTAAGAGAGTTTAATTTCAAATTACATTTAATGGGGGTAATTAGCTAGGTTATATATGCATTGCGATATATGTAGTTGATGATCAAGATTTTAAATTAATAACAGTTGAAAATATTTTTTAAAACTTTAACATTACAAAAATAAAAATACAAGTAAATACGTCTACGTTATAAGCTTTACGAGAATGCCTCCATATTATTACCAAAACAATTATATCATGCATCCAATGCATATGTTTACGTGCAAAGCCCTCATGCGTGCTCAGATTTTTCTACTTCTGTGTATTACAATCGTGTCAGAAATTAGATTTTTGTTGCTTCAGGATATGTTTGGCAGTTTTAAGAAAAAGAAAAAAGGAGGACAAATAGTTGTTTTTAAATTCTAATATTTATAAAAAAAAAAAAGATTAGGACATTATTAAATTTATCACTTGATTTTGAAAAAATATTTAGTTAAAAATAAAATATTTACCATCCCTTCCTTACCTTTTTATTTATTTATCAAAATCATACTCCTAAACGTACCTTAAAATAAGGCATGATTGCATGAGATTTCTCAGAAACTTTAAAGCTGCAAACTGCCAAAATCACAACTACAACGTAGAACACTGATTGCTGTTTTACAACTTTCAATTCTTCTTTTATAAATTGTGTTTATAAAAAGCCATTTTAGTAACCGTGACAAAACAACAGTATAAGTTCATCAGGATTCATTGCATCATTCTACGGAAGGAAGGATTAATTTTGCGATTCACCAGAAAATGAAGTGCAAATATTAATTGAATGTTAATAAACTTGACGCTAGCTAGGTCACTAGCATGATTTCTCATTGCTCAAATCGAAACCCTAACATTTATGAACATATATAAAGTGAGTTTGTTTAAATTTTAAAAAAATACTGTAAAATAAATATAAAACTATTTATATTTTGAAGTACCCAAATTGACTGAAGTTTCGTGAAATTCGGAACATGGGCTCAAAACATAAAGTTATATAGTATCTTTTTTAAAAAGTTATATCTAGAATGTAGCATTTTTTATTTTATGTAAGCCAAAGGCCTTCCATCATCAGATATAAAAGGAAGCACTAGATCATGAGACAAGTACGTCCTCAATCCAATAACTTTCTATACAATTAAAAGCAATTCGGGCTAACATATATATCTGCAGTTTTATATATGAGTATAATTTAGGGATTATTGCACCAAAAAAGATTCCATCAGGTTTTTACCGTCAACTAATATACTAGCAAAATAAGAGTTACGTTACTTAGCTTCTATCTCCCTATTTTTTCCAAGCCTGTACTAGTCTCTGACACTCAGTTTCAAACTGATCATGAACACTAACAAAAGATAACTCAATAGCTGTTTTGGCAGCCTATCTAAACGCCACTGTCTCAGCAATATGCTAGCAACGAGTGCCTTTATATTTCTTTACTGATTCCTTCCCGCGGTTGTCTCCATAGATTTTTCTCCTGTTTTACCTTAGCAGAAACTGGACTTGAAGCTCTGAAAGTGTGGATGGAATTGGCCTTTTGAGTAGTTCCTTCCACATCCAGTCTTTTCTTATGGAAGACCCATTTGTTTCTACCAAATTAACCAAATGGCCCACAAAAGTTCACACACATTAGCCAGAAATTCAACATCATTTATAGCAAGACAGCTTGCAAACCATGAAACAAAATTGGACGTACCCTTGCTGGACATCTATTTTCCCCCCTAAATTAGAAGCAAACTAGATTCTCCTTACTTCATCACGTAGTTGCAAGGCATGCGAGGTATATCCTCTTCAGCTAAGTCACATCTTGGACAAATTGAAAAATTATGAAAAACTAACTGATATTAAAAGTTATCTATTTTATATAATCATAAGTGTTTAGTAAAAGTATCTCTTAAAATGGCTGAAAAATATGAAATTACATAAATATGTAATGTTTTTATACAAATTTTTAATATAATTTTTTTGATAACAATATATGTTGTAGTATTTATGATTTTAATATTAAATTAATTTTAACAAATAAATTTTTATTTATAAAATATCCAAAAAAATACATAAAATTATTATACATCACTATCAATGTTATAAAATTCTTTTTACTATTGTTAAAAAAATATTGAAAATTACAAATTTTGATGATCTCATTTTTGAATCAAGAGATAGACTCATTAAATTAAAATTGAAATATACCAAAAATTTTAATTTTTAATAAATTTTAATCAATATTAAAAGAGTAGACAAATAAATTCCCCCATGCTTCAAGCTTTAAATAGGTGGCAATATGTTGGGCCTAAAGGGTGCACGATCCATGGAGGGTTCGGATCAGCCTAAAGGGCCCATTGCTTCCTGCACCCTATCATTTTAAACAGGAATTCCCAAAAATACCCTGGCATGCCTTTTTTCCTCTCTTCTACCTCATTTTTTACCCTAATTTTGTTTGGTCTTCTCGTGCACCTCCTTCCCTATTCAAAGGTTACTGGTGCAATGGAGAAGAGTGCGTCCACGACGACATTTGCAATACCACAAACATCGACGACCAACAACAGACATTAATATTTGAAGCACAACTTTGTTTTGCATTTTTTTCTACTGAATATTTTTTTTTTGAATTTGGTTATTCTATCGTTGAAGTTGAGTTACAGTTTGCTTAATCTATGATATATGTTTTGTTTTTTTTGACAATTCTGAATTGTCTTATTCTTAATGTTATTCATAATATTTATGGATTACAGAATCAAAATGATTTATGGAATCTCGTAACCTAATTTGGATTGCCTAATCCAGAAGTGTTATTTGCAATTGTACTTAATCAGGTGATTTAGAGCATATATTTTTTATTTCAAAATTGTCAATCCAGAATATAAAAAAAATAAAATGTCCTGGATCACCTAATCTAGAATAATTGCAAATAACACTTCCGACTTGGGCAATTCGAATTTGAGAAAAAAATAATGATGGTGGTGAGTCACTGAAGCATAACAAGTCTTGGATTAGCAATTAATTTTCGTTTGGCCCGATATTTTTTTAAAAATTTATATGTTAGTTTTAAGTTAAAGTTAAAAAAAGAGCTGAAAAATTGAAGCATTGTTTGGGTATTTTTTCTAAGAGAAATTAGATATAAGAATTTTGAGATGAGATTAGGTGGTTGAGAGTTGAGACCAAAAAAAAGTTGTAGGTTGTTGGAAGAGAAGAACACTGCTTCTATGGTCGAAGCTGCTTGTAGCCTCCAGCAATGATGCAATTCTTTTATTTGCTTTAATTAAGGTTCGATTTTATTGGAGTAGCAGAGGACCGAAGTGGGTTTCCATAAAATAAGCTCCGCAAAAGCTAATAATAAGTTAGTCACAATAGCTTTTCAATAAGCTCCTTAAATTTATTTTTTTCTTCTTTATAAAAAGCTGTTTTTTTTATAAGAGCTTTTAATAATATGTGTTAAACCTAATTTTTACTTATAAGGAGAAGTTAAGCTAAAAAAAGCTGGCCAAACATCCCTAACTATCCTCCCTTCAATCTTATTGTATAAGTTGGTTAGTCTAGGTGTCTTATGTTGGTTGCTATAAAGGGAATAAGGGCAGGATTAATACCTCAAGGCTCAAACTATGTTGATAAGTATTGGTGCATGCATTTTGTATTTGTGGTTTTAATGGACTTTTTTTTTTTTTTTTTTTAGGAATATTCACGAATTGGAGATATGCATTGGTGAAGGAGTGGCTCCCCTGATTATGCTTTTAAAAAAATAAAGTGTCCCACTTTATAAGAGACCAATTGATTATACATTTGGTCTGATAAGCTATTGGAATATTATGTTTTATATTTTAAAGAACTTAGTGCAGTGCTTTTCTTTATAAAATATTGCAGATAAACACGAATTATCTCATTATTTTTTTTATATAGGTGATTTTTTTTTACTGTTAAGTAGAGTAATTTCTGTCAGTTTCAAAATGCCTCAAAATGTTTATGACAATAATTGCTTACATTAAAATAAATAAAAACAAGTCCTACTCTATGAGTATGTTTTACTTTATAACTTTTATATATATAAGGATTTACTTTATGACTTTTAATTTTGCTATAGTATTTTTATATTATCAACCAATTAAAATTTATTTTAAATGACTCTTAAAAAATATTTACATGCATAAACAATTTTTAATTATGTGATAATTTATAATTGGAAGACACTTTTTTTTTTCCAATGGGAGTCCTTTTTCATTTAAGTTCTGTATTATAAAACTATTTTTTTAAAAATTATATTAGTTTAATAATTTTTAAAAATTATATTAAATTATTAAAAAAAAGTCGTTAGATTTTTTACAGGGTAAATTAACAATTGAGGTTAAAAATACAACCCTCTTCTTTTTTGAGACAAAAATAAAATACAATCATCTAAAACTAAGAACGGGGGCTCATTTTTTAATACAATAGTTTCAATTAAATCCTCAAAATTTTTAAGGACCTAAAAGGAAAAAAAATAGTCATTCTAGAAACGGTCTATTATTGGTCATTTTACTAACTGAAACATACACATGCAAATGTAACTCACTATAATCATCACCTATGATATAATGTCTTTAATGCACTTGTACTATACATAATAACAAATTCCTTTTTTATATGCATATATTCAGAAGAATTGTCTTTGCGGGGAGAGAAGAATAAATAAAAAAAAGATTGGTTCTCAATTATGGACTTGTTATATATGCATCATGATCCCATGTGGTGGTGGGGCTCCCCTAATTATGCTTTGAAAATTATAACAGAATAATAAAGGGCCACACTTGATAGGACACCGACTGATTATATATATATATAGTTTGATAAGCTATTGAAATAATAGACATACTGACATATATATAATTGACAAAGTCGTTATCTTATAACTACGATGGCTTATCAACCGTGCATCATGCCTGTTGGAGAAAAAGACATCATTATTGAGATTTGAGAGTTCAATAATCACGAGAGAGTTCGTAAGAAGTTTGAAACCTTAAAATAATATACATGTCAGAAAGTCAACAGCTTCAAGCTTCACTCAAGCAAGACGAGCACCTTAAATTTCAAGTGTGAGCCAATAAAGCCAAAACAGGCCACCCTTTTCTTAATTAAGATTGACAATGATCTCTTTTTCTTTTTCTTTTCTGCAAAACATTGATGATGATGTTTTTATTTATTTTTCACAAGTGTATTTCTACTACGAGAATTCTCGCCAGTGGACTAAAAGTCTACTATAATAACCAAAATCCTAAACCGATTACTTAACTGAAAATTTCAAAATTCCTCGAACAGAATCTTGTTCCAAATATAGTCGGATAATATATATTAGGGCCTGGCTGAAGGCAAAGCAATAAAAGCCCAAGTTTTATTAGGCCCATCAACAAAATAATTTTTGGTATTAATTTTTTAAAGTAAAAAAACTTGCATATATTTAACTAAAAAAGCCGAGCATATAATCCTATTATTTAAAGGGAAAACAATATCTCTCAAATTTTACTTATTGTTAGGTTGACCTTGATCAATATACAAATTATACAATGAAAATGATGTTGATTATGTAAAATAATAAGCTTCTTTTATTGAAAATAGAAAAAAATAAGTTATTTTTTGATTAATAGTTATTTACAATTTGTTTGGTTGAGATGAATTAAGAAAGAGAGAAATATGAAGAGTAAAATAAAAATGAAGTTCACATCTAGATGTGAACCAAATATAAGGGAAAAGAGAAATGTAGGTTGTGTTTGGTTTAGAAAGAAAGAAGAGAAATAAGAGAAAAATTTTGTGAGTCTCATCTGAAATTTATATCTTTTACACTTTATTTTAATTTATAAAAAATCTCTTATTTTCATCTTTAAACTAAACACAAAATTATTTACTGAAGGCCCCTATAGTGAGCATATGAAAATTCAATTGTCAAGCTAGCAATAAAACCAGAACAAATTACTTTTTCTAATTAACCATGACCATGCCTATGACTTTTATTTTAAAATAAAAATAACAAAAGAATAATTTTTCAATTAAGATTTTTTTACGATTTATTTAGTTGAGAGCCTATAAAAAAATAGTTGAGATGAATTAAGAAATAATTTTTTTTCTAAACTCTTTAGATCCTTTAGATTTTTTCTTCTTCTGAAGATGTAATTCTGATTCCAATCTTGAGATTACATGTAAAAAAAAATGTTATTAAAAATAGTTTATGCCTTAGCTTTGAATCATATTCCAGGAAATTAGTTTTTCATTAAATGAAAAAGATAATGTAAGAAAATAAAAATAAAAAAATTTGGTCACTTCTTTTAATAGTTTTGATAAATTCTTCGTTCATCTTGAGGTAAAAACGTCTTTTATGAAAGGATATTTTGATCACATTTATAAAAAAAATACATTGTTTGATGATCTAATGTTTATTGTATGTCCTTGTTGCTAAGATGAAGTAGTCAGCAACCTTCGACCTTCACCTTCAACATTTTCTTAGTAAAATTGGTTAAAGACTGAAGAGGCTATGTGTTGAAAGAATACTTGGTTTGAGTCTAGAAAGACTTGTGTGCAAACAATACTTTGAATTGTTGTCAGAAGAAACAAGTCAAAGTATATTGTGTTGAAACTAAAAAGGTTTGGATTAAAGAACGCTTGTAACTTAAATATCATTAAAATTCTTGGACGTGTGCTAAGTACTGAATGTAGTTTTGGATTAAGGCAAACCGATAATAATATTCAATGCTTTTATCCCTCTCATGTATTCTCTTTACACAGTTTTTAAGCGATCTAACAACGCCTTTGCAACACATATGATATTAGTCACGCATTTTACAAAGAAATAAGTTCTTTATTGTAAGATCTTTCATATATCGTCCTAAGTAAGATTAAACCTTTTTTATCCTTTCGTCTTCATGTGATGAGATTCAAAAGATTAACTTTTTTGAAAATGACCTAGGATTAACAGGAATAAATACGCTATCATGGGACAAACTAATAGTTAAAAGAACATGGAAGGATGTGCTTTCGTAGCCTCCAAGGGTTTAACTTAGCCATGCTGGAGAAACAAAGTTGAAAATTTATTTCTAACCCTAATGCTTTGATATCTTGTATTTTTAAAACTAAACATTTTTCACTCTAAAAAACTCCTTCATACTCGACCAAACTTCAAAATTGAGTTTCTAAATTGACAAAGAAATGTAGTTGCTCATAAGCTAGTTCGAGCTACTACTACTTTACCTAATCTCCATATTTCTTATTGAATTCCAACTTGTATTGTTGTTCTATTTTAATTTATTGAAATGATTTTACTTTTTTTTATAGCCAAAATCGAATGGAAATATGCTCCTATCCTTGCCGTTGTTCATCATTAAATTACAAGAGGTTGATCATCATAAAAGCATGCGCGATTGATACCATATTATTGATTAATCAATTTTTTTAGTCTGTCCTCACATGCTCTGTGACTCATAGTGAGTTAGTTCTTGTCAGTTCCAACGTAATAGTTGTAATTAAAAATAAAATAGAAAACGCAATGGTTAATGTATGTTGACTCATGATGCATAGCATGCCCACCGTGCCTATGCCTATATGATTTGTGAAACTGTGTGCTTCCTTCCTCTGTTTTAGCTTGCAAAGCGTTAAATGTAAAAAATTAAAACAGATGAAAACAAAATTATAAATAATAAAGTACTACACAGAGTGTCTTTATTTTATTTTACTTTTGTTCATAAATAATAGTACAAAATTGTAAATGTTTTCATTTTCCTTGTGGAATGATGTGAAATGGGAATAAAGGCAAAATCAAGTATAAAGGTCATCCAAATTTGAAGTATTATGAACCGTCAAAATAGAAACAATTAGCTTACATGCGAATACTATATAACATCAAACAACGTTAGCTCCTCCAAAAAAGCATCTTTAGTTTTGATATATTGTTGAATGGATATATTTGTCTTTAGAAAAGAAGGGTTTCATATTTGTGGTGGTAATGGAATGCAGTGCCATGCATTGAATGCTTTATTCCATCAACGTTCTTTTCCTATTGTGAAAGTCAATTTTGTAATCATACGTACGTTGAAAGGTATCAAAGAGTTTTACATTAAATTTTTAAAAACTCGATCATGAAGTCTAATCAATTGCAAAAATTCAATTAATTAATAAAAGTTCCATTACATGGTAATTTAATCCAGCAAAAAAATTGTAAAACTAATTAAAATTAAGAATTATTTTATCAATGTTAATATTTTTAGTATGGTCAAGCATAATACATAAATATAGATAATATATTAAAATTCAATTTAAAACGATAAAATTTGATTACCAGTTTTGTAAAATTAATTAAAATTAAGAATGATTTTATTAATTTCAATATTTTTAGTATAACCAAGCAAAATACATAAATATAGATAATATATTAAAAATCAAAATTAAAATATTTTTTTTTATTACAATTTGTCTAATTACACCTTCAAACATCCACAATATGCAAATTTGTTGAAGAGAAGATTAAAAAAAATAAGTGGAATTTGAGATAATTAGTTTATTAAGAGTTAGAGGTTGCTTGATCATGAAAGCTACAATAAATTTATGTTGTAATATCATGTTAATTTTTATAAAAATATATTTTTATTATTTTTGTCTCATGTACAAATATTAAAAAGACACATCTATCCCCACTATTATCTATTTAATAACAAAAAAATAATAATAACTCACATAATCATTTTAAAGGGAAAAACTATATTTTTTTATATTAAAATCTCCCTCTCTTTCTCACTCGCTTTTATTTCGGTAAACACATTGAATTTAATATAAATTGTATTAAAAATATTTTAGTAATTTTTATATGATTTTATTTGTATTATCCATTATTTATCAAACGATGTACATGATAAAAAAATTGCCATATAACTGGTGCCTTTGTCCTATATTGTTTTTCATGTCCTGTCCAATACTATGATTTTAACTAATCAAACAGAGCCTTAGAGTTTAATAAAAAAATACTGTCAATAAGTTAGAAATCATTTCCCTGTTTGTTTAAGTTTTTTTATATAAAAAAAAAACTTTTATAATATATAAAATAAGTAATTTTTTTATATGATAATATACTCCATCCGTCCAAAAATAAGTGTCGCATTTAGGAGAAAAATTATTTCAAACTAAGTGTCATGTTTATTTTCAATGTAATATTATTTGGTATTTTCCACTAATATTCCTAATAATTGTCACTCTAGTTTTTTTAATATAATACTAATAATATTCTCTTTCATATATTTAATATGTTTAGTTTTCTAAAATTATTATTGTATTTTATCTAATTACTAGTTTTTCTTTGTTATAAAATAATCGTAGGACGATATTTATTTTAAGTGAGAGAAGTGTCTTTTATGGGAAGCTGTGGTAGTTGTATAAATCCAAATGTTTGTTAAAAAAATAATAACCGACATTTCATTAATATATACCAATAAAGATGAAAACATTAATTTAAAGGGTTTTAATGACATTAAACTGCTACTTTTATATATATAATTGCCCATATAATATTGTTTTGTCCAATAAAGATAAAAAGCCTGTAGTTGAATCATGTTAATCAAGATTCCATTCTTGACTTTGAGTATACAAAATAATATTAAAAAGATATAAAGTTTATTTCAATAATAGTTAGATGTTGAAGGTCTTTATTTAGAGAATATCTTAGTGTAATGTTTCTTAATAACAAAAAAAAAAGGGAAAAAGTGAAGATTCCATTTGACCCCTACATAATTCAGCCTAGTTCGCATTGGAGATCAGAAAAATGTATACTAACTGCACTGAAGGATAGAATCTTGGAAACTTAAAAGCATATTCTGTCATCTGCGGTAATAATTAGGTTCGACGAAAACAATAAAATGTAACAAAAAATATATATTTTTAGGCACGTAAAAATGTCTCTACTTTTCTATATAAAGACACCCTTATGCACACTTAAAGATCACAACAACACTATCTCTCTTTCAGATCCATTTTTCATTCGTTGGGATCTTCCTCTTCCTCGTACACAGGTACCATATTGGATTCCAATATCTTGCTCATTTCAAAGGTCATGCAAAACAAAAAGTCATATGTTTCATGATTTTTGGTTCCCTACGTGTTGTGTTTCCAATAGTCACTTTTTTCCCACTCTTGTTGTTGTAAGCAGTATTAATATCACCCTGCACGTGTCATCCACTCAACGTATGATAGAAGTCAATGTCATCATTATTTGCGGGGCTGTGGAAAGAATTTATGGATGTTGTTTTGATTGGGCCCTTTGGTTTTAGGTTCATAGTTTTCATTGATTTTGTGTCTCTCTCTTTTTTTTTTTTTTTTTAAATTTGTTGTTCCTGTGGGGTGATTGGTTATTTTTCTATGATCACTAGTTGATCACAGGTGAGGGACTGAAAGGTAGCAATGGCGAACAGGAACCTGGAAAAGATGGCATCCATTGATGCACAGCTTAGGCAATTGGCTCCTGCCAAAGTGAGTGAGGATGACAAACTGATTGAGTATGATGCTCTTCTGCTGGATCGGTTCCTTGATATTCTTCAAGAGTTACATGGGGAGGATCTGAAGGAAACAGTGAGTTTTTTTTTCTTCTTTTTTTTTTGCTCTCCTAATTTGATGTCTTTGTTGTTAGATTTTGTTTTGATTTGGCTGCTCATTGTTTGGTCTCTCATGTCTCAAATTTGTTGTGAAAGTCTAATATTGGTTTGGTGAGAAGCAAAAAACATGGGATTTGGATTGACAGATTTTGATTACTGGGTCAGGGGTGTGGCCCGTGTGTGTGGGTCTGGAGAGTTTTAAGGGAAAATAACTTTTGATATTCATTTATCCAAATCATGTGAACAATATTTATTTATATATTTTAAATTTTAAATAGTTTTCTTAAAATTTGGAATCCAACCTAACTCAATATCAAAAATTAGTTTATAAAATGAAAATTGTTGCCCACACTTACATAAACTTTTTTTTCAACCTAAAAGCTATCTCATGAGTATATACACTTTTAGCCATGTCACTTTTGAATGTGGGGATCTCGAAAAACAAGTCTGAATATGTGTTTGACTTAAGGATACAAAAATACAAAACGTAACCTACTATACTTTGACTTGACTGCACTTTATGTCTTGCTGATTGAATGTCAAGTGCTATGTAGAAGGTAGATATGTAATCAGTAAAATAAACGGAACAATCAGGGGATATATTGTTAAATCTTATGTTTGGCAGATTTTATAGTTTACCTTGAGTTAATAATATACTGGATTTTATGTGTTCTTGCGTTCCTCTTTGACTTTTATGAGCTGGAAAACTGTTTCGCAGTGATGTTAAGAACTTTAAAATGTTCTTGTGCAGGTACAAGAAGTATATGAACTTTCAGCTGAGTATGAAGGAAAGCATGACCGTAAGAAACTGGAAGAACTTGGAAATTTGATAACCAGTTTGGATGCTGGGGACTCTATTCTTGTTGCCAAGTCCTTTTCCCACATGCTTAATTTGGCCAACTTGGCTGAAGAGGTCCAGATTTCTTGCCGCCGAAGAAACAAGTTGAAGAAAGGGGATTTTGCAGATGAGAACAATGCAACTACAGAATCAGACATTGAAGAAACTCTTAAAAAACTTGTATTTGACATGAAGAAGTCTCCTCAGGAAGTTTTTGATGCACTGAAAAACCAGACTGTTGATTTGGTTCTTACTGCTCACCCTACTCAATCAATTCGTAGATCTTTGCTTCAAAAGCATGGAAGGTTTGTTACAAAATATAGTATTTTTCAGCTTCAGTATTCACTTTTGTATTTTATTTTTTAAAGTTGTTGCATAGTTAACAAAATTGAGCTTTATGGTTTTCATCTGCATTGCAGGATAAGGAATTGTTTATCTCAATTGTATGCCAAAGACATCACTCCAGATGATAAGCAGGAGCTTGATGAAGCTCTACAAAGGGAGGTGAGTGTCAAAACCTTTAGGATTAGTTTGATGTTTTGCCAAACTGCAACAAGTAACCATTATTTTTTTTTATCACGTCAATGCCTTCGTTTGGAGTTAATTCTGCTGAAGAAGAAATGTTTAAGGGTGAAAAGAAACAAAGGCTCAATTGAGTCAATGACATTGTTAACAATTTTCTTTTGTTGCTTTTGTCTATGTAGATTCAAGCTGCCTTCCGTACAGATGAAATCAGGAGGACCCCTCCAACACCACAAGATGAGATGAGAGCAGGGATGAGCTACTTCCATGAAACAATTTGGAATGGTGTTCCCAGATTTCTGCGCCGGGTAGACACAGCTTTGAACAATATAGGGATTAAAGAGCGTGTTCCTTATAATGCTCCCCTTATTCAATTTTCTTCTTGGATGGGTGGTGATCGTGATGGTATTAGTCTTATTTGTGATTTAAAAAAATAGTGAATATTATAGTAGTATACTGGACAAATGGAATGATATGCAAATTTTATGTTTCAATATGGTACAGGTAATCCAAGAGTAACTCCTGAAGTGACAAGGGATGTTTGCTTATTGGCTAGAATGATGGCTGCTAATTTGTATTATTCCCAGATAGAAGATCTTATGTTTGAGGTAATCCATGGCTCTGGCATACTTTTAAAATGATCATTGTGGATGGTTAATTACTCTTGAATCATTTTGCTGATTTCCCTTCTTATTTCTGTAGCTCTCTATGTGGCGCTGCAATGATGAACTACGCGTTCGTGCAGAAGAACTTCACAGGTCTTCCAAGAAAGATGAAGTTGCAAAACACTATATAGGTGTTTACCACACTCTTTAAACTCGGGGGATATGTGTTTTACTTTATTTTGTATGAAGCTATAAACAATGATATCTAAACAAGGTCACATCACAATGGAACAAGCTATTGTCTACTTATGTCAATTATCTAAATGGTGAAAATATGTTGGATTGTTTACTCCTGTGATAATATTTCTTTCTTCACGATGCAGAATTCTGGAAAAAGGTTCCCCCAAATGAACCATATCGTGTGGTACTTGGTGAAGTAAGGGATAGGCTCTATCAAACTCGAGAGCGTTCTCGCCATTTGCTTTCTAATGGGTACTCTGACATTCCAGAGGAAGCCACTTTCACCAATGTTGAGGAGGTACATCCATTGTTTTTGCTTTCCTGTACTTTTCCATTAATACAGTTGGGATTTTAATATACTGTTACTAGCTATGTTTTTTGTTAACATTTAGTTATTTAACATGTTAGTTTTTGGTTGGATCATGGATGAATTTATGTTTTCCTTGGATATCTTTATTTGACAGACACTAACTAAAGTTAATTTGTCTAGTTCCTAGAATCTCTTGAACTATGTTACAGATCACTATGTGCTTGTGGTGATAGAGCAATTGCTGATGGAAGCCTTCTTGATTTCATGAGACAAGTCTCTACTTTTGGATTGTCACTAGTGAGGCTTGATATCAGGCAAGAGTCAGATCGTCACACTGATGTGCTGGATGCCATTACCAAACACTTGGAAATTGGCTCATACCAAGAATGGTCTGAAGAGAAAAGACAGGAATGGTTGTTGTCTGAGTTAAGTGGCAAAAGGCCTCTATTTGGACCTGACCTTCCCCAAACCGAAGAAATTAGAGATGTTTTGGACACATTTCATGTCATAGCAGAACTACCACCAGACAACTTTGGAGCCTATATCATATCAATGGCAACTGCACCATCTGATGTGCTTGCAGTTGAGCTTCTACAACGCGAATGCCACATCAAGCATCCCTTAAGAGTTGTGCCATTGTTTGAGAAGCTAGCTGATCTAGAGGCTGCTCCTGCTGCTTTGGCGCGGTTGTTCTCAATAGACTGGTACAGAAATAGGATCAATGGGAAGCAAGAAGTGATGATTGGATACTCAGATTCAGGAAAAGATGCCGGGAGGTTCTCTGCAGCATGGCAGCTATATAAGGCTCAGGAGGAACTTATAAATGTTGCCAAGAAATTTGGAATTAAGCTAACCATGTTCCATGGTCGTGGTGGAACTGTTGGAAGAGGAGGTGGACCTACTCATCTTGCTATTCTGTCTCAACCTCCAGACACAATCCATGGATCACTTCGTGTGACAGTCCAAGGTGAAGTCATTGAGCAATCATTTGGAGAACAACACTTGTGCTTTAGAACACTACAACGTTTCACTGCTGCCACTCTAGAACATGGCATGCACTCCCCAATTTCTCCAAAACCAGAATGGCGTGCTTTGATGGATCAGATGGCTGTCATTGCTACTGAGGAATATCGTTCCATTGTATTCAAGGAACCGCGCTTTGTTGAGTATTTCCGCCTGGTAAGGACCACATTTAATAAACAACTTAAGTACTTATTCATTAAGTTCTTATCAGATGACATCAGACCTTATTCATAAACTTGATTGTAAAACTTAAGTTACAAAAGGAATAGTCCATGAATTGATAGTGTAAAGAGTTTATATATTGTTATCCAATCACTAATTAACATATTATGGTAAATTTATTGAATATTACCATACTATGATTTCTGTCTGGTCCATGAATTTTACCATACTTTCAAAGTCATACCCTACCATGATATCTGACCGGTCAACAGTGTAAATTTTTTTACACCAACAATGCATAAAGGTTAAACTCCAAAAGAAAATTTGTAAGCCACCTGCATAAGCTCAAATAAGTCCTTAAAATGCCCCAAGATATAATTGAATCATCAACTTCTCTGTTAGTAAATTGATATTTAAATGATGACAATCACTGTCAACTTTGTTTCATGTAGGCTACACCGGAGTTGGAGTATGGAAGGATGAACATTGGAAGTCGACCAGCAAAGAGAAAGCCTAGTGGAGGCATCGAAACACTGCGTGCAATACCTTGGATTTTTGCATGGACTCAGACAAGGTTTCATCTTCCAGTGTGGCTGGGCTTTGGAGCAGCATTTAAAGAAGTCATTGAGAAAAATGTTAAGAATCTCAATATGCTGCAAGAGATGTACAATCAATGGCCTTTCTTTAGGGTCACACTTGATTTGGTGGAAATGGTGTTTGCCAAAGGAGATCCCAAAATCGCTGGTCTGAATGATAGGCTCCTTGTTTCAGAGGATCTGTGGCTGTTTGGGGATCAATTGAGGAACAAATATGAAGAAACTAAGAAACTCCTACTTCAGGTAATGCCACTTCTACCATGTAAACATTCAACATTTTATAGTTTTTCAGAAAGGGCTTTCATTAAAGTCAATAAGAAGATAAAACGCATTGATCTTCTCCATGAACTAAAATTAACTATGCACAATTAACTAAAAAGGGCTTTTATAAAACTTTAGTACATAAGTTGATTTCAGCTTATAGAAAAGCTCAATGCATTTTAATATTTTATCTTTGTATTTTCTTGAACTTTATCCAAATAGAATCTGTGTTCTGTAAAATATTTTCTCTGAAAATTTATTATTATCTACTAAAATCCATTCTTACACGTTATTCACAAAAAATGGATCTCAAACTTAATTTGAGAACTCTGGTTATCTTTAAATCAAATTTAAAGCTAGAAAAATTAAAAGCACTGGTAGTGAGTTGGACTAAACTAGCCCTTATTTCAAACTACTAAATGTTTCTTAACATGTGTCCATAGCCTACAACCAGTTTCTTTGCAGTTAATTCTTTGGCCAATATTGAACTTTCAACACCTAAAAACATGACTGACGATTAGTTATTTCACAAGATGATTTTGTTTGTTTTCTGGTGTACCTGTAGGTGGCTGGACACAAGGAAATTCTTGAAGGGGACCCTTACTTGAAGCAAAGACTCAGGCTTCGTCATGCTCCCATTACCACCCTCAATATTGTCCAAGCTTACACATTGAAACGTATCCGTGATCCTAACTATAAAGTGAAGGCGCGCCCCCGCATATCAAAGGAATCTGCAGAGGCAAGCAAATCAGCTGATGAACTTATAAAATTGAACCCAACAAGTGAATATGCTCCTGGTTTGGAAGACACCCTCATTCTCACTATGAAGGGTATTGCTGCTGGCATGCAGAACACTGGTTAAGTTTGTTTTAGTCATTTATTACTTGTATTTTCCTTTTTTTATTACTATCAAGATAGCATAAATATGGTTGCAGCACTGAAAGTTAGTTCTTTAGTTTTGTTCTCAGATACACTTTGTTTTGTTTTGTTATTATGTTACACCACCTTTCTGTACAACTTGGTATGCTGCTCTTGAATTCTACAAAGAGTCAGCTACCACACAAATGAGGCATGCCATTGATGCGTTATGTTTCAACGCGGAAATTATGCTTAGTACTGCTACTACTACCCTCTTCTGTACTTCTTTGTATCTTGGTTCCAGAAGGTCTTGTTTTGTTTTGTTTGCCATCATAAAATCGGGTGTGTTTAGTACTATCTATATACTAATTGAGGGTTTGTACTAGTCTCATGATATGAGGGGAGAAATAACAAGGATGTAAAAGAAATTAAATTTCTTTATAAGTTAAAATCAATTTCTTCCACTTTAACTTTTTTCTTCTCTTAATGAATGTTTAAATTTACTTAGAGCGTGTTTGGAAAAATGAAATTCCACTTTCCAATAAGCACATTGAATGTGTCAATCCTCCCCTTATGATTTCAACATGATAAACAGTGAATCAAACACACCTCTAGTTCATTTAGAATCAAGTTGAAATACTAGCTAATTTCAGATAAATATTTCATTTCATATTGAATTATTGATTTTGTGTTGTAACAATCTCACGTAACTTTTGTGTTGAATAAAAAAATTATATTGTACAAGTTTTCATGTTCATATTAAAACAATTTCTTATTGCTTCCATCTTTTAACATTTTTAAGTCACCAAAAAAAAAAAAATCTTTCTAAATACTTGGTTTTGTATGCTCAATTTTTCAAGTGTGAAATAAAATCACCTTTGCAACACATATAAGTTAATATTATTTTCATGAAATCAAAATTATAATTATATTCTCCTTAAAATTATTTCATCTCTTATATTTTAATAAAACTCGTGATTAATTACATCTCATAAACTGATAAAAGTGTAACTTATAGAAGTAAAATTTCTTCTAATAAAACTATAAAAACATGAGTTCAAAAGATTTTTTTTTATCAAACTCATAAAAATATCAAAATAAACCCATAAAAAATTAATTCCTTACTTTTTGCCCTTCACTTTCTTATACGGCTCATGTTATTCCCATTACTATATGATATTTTGCATATTTTATCTAAGCTCTATCATTATTTGATAGCCGATTATTTAGAATGGTTTTTCCGTTTTTAATTAGTCAATACTAATGCAAAAGTTTAATATATAAAGATAAATTCATAAAAAAAATAACAAATTAAAACATTTTATTAAACATTGCTTAATTACTATCTAACATATATTGTTTATGGAAACCAAAAAAACGATTATTAGTTATGAAATTGATTATTAATTATTAATTTATTAATTAAATTAATAAAAATAAGAGAGAAAAGCGAAAAGAACGACGCAGCAGAGACAAAAAAAAAAAAAAGGTGAAGAATTTGCTTTGCGAGGAAGTAAGTAGGAGATGCTCTGAACTTTCAAATTTCTACAACCCCTAGAAAGAGAAGAAGAAGAAGAAGGTTCAAAATCCAATCCATTTTTCATTTTGAAAGATCGTGATCGCAATGTCCCTCTCCACCGTGAGGCAGCGGCGCTCGGAGCCGTCTGATCCGTCGCCATCAGAACCGTACACGAAGCTGGACAAGCCCCAGAAAGCGGAGGAGAAAGACGAAGGATTGGGGTGGGTTTTCCCGTTCGTGGCTCTTGGGTTATTGAGGTACATGAGTGCCACCTCCAACATCATCCACGATTGCGACGAGGTTTTCAATTACTGGGAGCCTCTTCATTTTCTTCTCTACAAAACTGGCTTCCAGACATGGGAATACAGGTTCTGTTCTGTTTTGCTCTTCTTCTTTTTTTTGTTGGGGTTCAGTTTTGTGGTGATGATGGGTCAAGGGAGAAGAGAGAAAGTTTTGTTTTTTATTATTTTTGGGGTGTGTTTGAGTAAGCAATTTAGTTATATGCTTGTTGAATAAGTTTATGACTATGTTTACATAAACTTCTCTGTAAGCACTTATAAGAAAAGAAAGTAAGAATGTAAAATGAATTGAGCTTCTTTAATAAGCTAAAATCAACCTATGCAGCTCAGTTATTGGAGAAGTCAGATGAAAGAACATCTATAAAAGTTAAATGTATAAGTTGATATATTAACTTAAGAAAGAATTTCAATTCATTTTACCTTTTTTTTTTTTTCCTCCCATAAGTACTTGCTAGTACGTAGAGGTTTATCCAAACAGGGCCAATGTATAAACTGTTTCTCGAGGGTATGGAGTTAAACTGTTTTCATTTAAGTTTTAAAAAGTTTTTGTAAGCTATGGTGGGAAATTTATTGAAATAAGCTGAAAGCAGTTTATAGACATATCATAAGTTAGTCTGGTAAGCTCTCAAATATTTAGATTAAGTGCTTATTTATGTTGTAAGATAAGCCCAAATTAGTTGTAAATAAATTCTTCCAATTGCAGCTTTAGTAGCTTGTAGATGAGAGGAAAAAAGATTATTTTGATGATGCCTTTATTAGGTTTTATCTATGGCTTGCAAGAAATGACTTAAAAAACTGAGAAGAAAAGTTCATTAGTTTCAGTTCAGGTCATGGTATTGATAAATGACAAGTGGTGTGTGCTTGGTTGCAGTTCACAGTTTGCTCTTCGGTCATATTTGTACCTTTTATTTCATGAAATAGTGGGTCGACCAGCTTCATGGTTGTTTAGTGAGGACAAAGTAAGTTTCCTGCTGTGCTTACTTGTTGAATTGTTACAGATTAG
>PYAF01000400.1:419336-438362 GCA_007407185.1 Glycine tomentella
TATTATCTGAGGAATGGATTTAACAATTTCAACTTTTGTTTTGTTCTTGCTCTGCTGTTCTTGGGGATTTTGCCTATTGCAAAGAAGAAATATGCACCAGACCTACTGATTGTGATATCTCCTATATATATTTGGCTGGGATTTATGTCTTTGCAGCCACACAAAGAAGAAAGGTTTGGCTGAACTTTTACCTGGTCTTTTGTTACAAATTTAAATTTAGTCATATGATGTTATTTGAGACAAACATTTGCACAATGCACACACCATGTATATTATTATCAATTTCTTATTTCCTACATTAGATGTTCATTAAGGGAATTCATCCCCAATTCTTCACTTCTGAAGAGAGGTCAGTTTTCCCTCCCTCTGGATAAGTCTAAGCTAGACACTGTAATTTGGATTTAATTATCACTATTAAGATAATTGTGCCCTTCAGAAGATAAATAATAGTGCACAGGTTAATTGTTTAGTATTATTCCTTCAGCTTGTGCAGTTGAATGAATTAATTATGAATTTTGTATTTGATTGTGTTATTATAAAATCTATAGTTGCATTGGAACGGATAATATTTGTTTTTCTCCATCTGTGCATGCAGGTTCCTTTATCCAGTATATCCACTTATTTGTGTTGCTGCTTCAGCTGTTATTGAGAGCTTCCCTGATCTTTTCCGTAGCAAATATAATCCATATGATCGTTCTATAATAGTGACAGTAAGATACCAATTTACTTGAGGTTTGGATAGATCTTTATATATCCGATATGGAAGCAATAAATACATTCTGGATTCCACTCATGCTAAATGCAGATTGCCAAAGTTATGAGACCAGTGGTTCTTAGCCTTATACTATATGCCTCTCATGCCCGTACATTTTCTCTGATCAATGGTTACTCAGCTCCCTTAGAGGTTTACAAGATCTTGGAACACCATGATGCAGAAAACAGTAAGTCAAACATCTGGTGGCTTTGTTTCTATATTTTATGAATGACCTTTTGTTTTAAAATGTGATTGAATGGAGTAATTGGATCATGTGTGATAGAGCCAGACAGTAGTTAGTTAGGATAGTTATTAATTATTTGGAATAATTCAGTTATTAAAGTTGTAGGGATAGGGAATTAGTTTAAATAGGATATGGGGGTAGAAGAGTGAGCATTCTGATTGGAAACTGAGTATTTGCTCTGTTGTAGAAAGGTTAAAGAACCTTTGTAAAAGGGAAACACTTGAAAGGAGAATGTTCTCCTTAGGTTCTACTTCATTTGAAATTTAGTAAACACTGCCAAATCATGCTCTCCTTTTCTTTCTGTTTTTCTCAACTATCTCTGAAAACTGAGAAGCTGTTTCTGGGTTCCTGACAATGTGTCATAGGGTACTTAAAGAAACTAAGGCTACTGTGCTGCCTAAATTTGCATGTTCCTTTGTATTGCAGATTCTGTACTTTGTGTTGGAAGTGAATGGCATCGCTTTCCATCATCATTTTTCATCCCAGATTATGTGGGACAAGTTCGATGGATTGACGACGGATTCCGAGGTCTTCTTCCCATCCCATTTAATTCTACCCTAGGGGGGACTGCATCAGCACCACCATATTTCAACAATAAAAACATGGCATCAGACAAGCAATATGTATGTCCTCTTTAATTACATATATAGGTGCTTGACTGCTAGTACTTTTGCTCTCTCTAATTTTTTGTTGGAAGGCAACTGACTAGTGACTAACATTGATTTGACAGCTCCATGATGTTGATGCTTGTACTTTCCTTGTCGAGCTGCAGCTAAAGCGGCCTTACCTGACTCGTGGAAGTGACTTGTCAACATGGGAGGTAAAAGTCATTCTTGAAGTTTTCTCATATTGAATTCTAATATTTAATTTTAATTGTTTGGATATTGTTTGTATTTCAGCCTATTGCTGCATTGCCTTATCTGGACAGGGAGCTTTCACCGGCACTGTATAGGTCCTTTTTCATTCCTTACCTTTGGCAAGAGAAGAATGTTTTTGGCATGTATAAGCTGCTTAAAAGAAGAACCACCTAATTTTCTATTTGGGCGGTGGATGGGGCATTATAATGTCCTAGAATATGGTGGTGGATTAACAAAAAAACCATTTTTGTTAGACAGTAAGCTTGTATGATTTCCCTCATCTGTTGTTGAATATTTGATTTAGTTATAATCTTCTTAGATTCCTCGAGTGTTGTCTGATGTCTTTTTCCCACGGAAGCATTCAGTTTATTAATCATCTATGGATTAAGTGTGTTGGGGTGAGTATTTGCAAACTGGATTTGGATAATCTTGATTTTGCAAAATTGTTTTGGTTAAAATTGAGTTTGAAGTGATTTATGTTTAAAAACTTTTAATTCAAAAGAAAACTTATAGTGTAGCCTAGTGTACAATTTTCAATCCAGAACAAATGCTATATAAAAGTTGTATTTGATAGAATTACATTTTACAAATTTCTCCTGTGTGAAACATTGGCCTAACTTTTCCCATACATATGTGATAATATCTCGAATACACCCTTATGGCGCTTCTAGAAGTGTGTTTAGCTGATGCTATTGCAGTAAATTGATGCTTAAAAACTTGATTTTGAATAAGCTTAATTTTGTAAAATTGATTGTGGTAAAAAGTTTGGTATTATAAAAGGGTAATGTTTCAATTTTTAAAATCAATTTTAAATTAATAAATGTGTGTTTGGTTTGTATTACAAACCTGCAAAGGGAAGTTCAATGGAAAATATACAAATTTAATTCCTATTTTTATGCTTTGGAAAGTACGGACTTCTCTCAATGCAAAAGGGTTTATAAACAATCCGAGTATAAATTTTATATTATTTTTTATTTTATTTTTTACAAACATCATGATAAATACAAATCACAGCTGAGTTTACAAGCCCTCGTTTGCACAATGCAAAACGTGTTTCTAGACATGTTATGAATGTGTTTGCAATTTGCTACACCTAGTCCAGCAAAGTAGACGAACAATGTGTTTGGATTCAAATTTTGAACGTGCGTTTTTTTAATTTTCACATTAAATTCATATTAAAACGTAAAAGCTTGCTTCAAATTGAATGTGGATCTGTGGTTAAAATAACTGAACCAGACATGCATGCAGCCATTCCCCATATGCTAGGAATCTTAAAAAAAAGCATTTTGTGCATCTATATTTAACCAGAAAGTGCATGCAGCCATTATGTGAGTCTTAAAATGGCCGCACCTATAACAAATGAGAGTGCATATATTAATGTGGACCTGTTTTTTTTTTTTTTCTTTTCTTTTCGAAGTCGACCTGTGGTTAAAAATACTGAACCAGACATTTTCCTTTCTTAAAATGTTCTAAAATATGCGCTATCCACTTTTGAAAGATAAATATACATTATAAAGCTTTTAATTCACTATTCACTTTTTGAAAACTTTCCCCCCTTGTTACTTTGACATGATTGACAACTAGTTTGAACATCTATTATCAATTTTGGGATCTTTAAATGTGAAATAATTATTTTAGATGATATTTCATAGTCGATAATAAAAGGAGTTAAAACTTCATTTTATCTTTTAAAATATATTAAAACCAATAATAGAATGTTTAAAATTAATTTCTATTTTTTTGTCAAAAAAATAATTTCTATCCATAATTTTGACTACTGTGTAATTAATATTCATTTGTTGGAAAATGAGAGTGTATATTTTAAAATAAGAAAGGAAAAAAGTGTATTTTTTTTTTTGTTGGCATCCCAGTCAATATGCCTATCATCTGCAGCACACCAAGGCGAGTTTATTTAAACTTGCAATAATTAACTTTAAAATAAGTAATTTTTTTTTATAAATAAGATAGGATTTGCTTCAAAAAACTATTTTTTTAAATCAGAAACAGTTTAGACAAATTCATTAAAAAATATAAATTTATTTATTTTATTAAAATAAATATTTATTTCAACGAATAACTTTAAAAAAACTGAAAATATAATTAAAACAAAAGGAAAAGAAAGTGTAATTTAAACATCTTTTAAAGGAAAAGAATATATATATATATAATTAACTTTTAGGTTACTTTCTTTTCACTTTATGGTACTCTTTAAATATATTTTGAGTTATATTTTGTGAAAACAATATTAATAATTAATATTTATCGATTAAAAAAATACTTAGGTGTTTTAATATTATTTTTCAATCATAATTAAAATATCACTTTGATAACCTACATCATAACGGTTTGCATTAAATATAAGCATAGATTACTTTGGTGAAACTCTAATTTTGATTAGATAATAGAAAGAAAAAAACAACCGTTTCTAAATTTTGTTCTTTGCGTAAAGTCATTTGTCATGCTATTTAAATACTCGTCCAAGCCGCACTTGTCATGAAACGAACCAAGGCATGCAATGGAAAATGGCAATCGATTCTCATCACCTGGAGTGTATTGATGCAAATTTTGTTAGGTAATGATAAAAATTATAGGGTTGGCCATTAGTCAAAACATTCAATAATAAAACTGTCAAATAGCATAAAGTAAAGCATGGCTTTTGTTCAATTGAAGCTTCAAGAGACCTCCCTCTCATCTTCCGATTTTGGACACACTAGTACTGATTACACTTTTACCATATTGAGTAAAATTTGGATTGATTATTCTATCCTATGTGTCTTCCATAATCAGTGTCACATAAAAATATAAATCATGATTATTAATTTTACATTATTTTAACACCTTTTACAGTCCTTGAAAAAGACCTGGCTCTTTCTTTGTTGTTGTCTTTTTCTCTCTTTACATCACCTATCATTTCATCACTCGTCATAAAAGTGTAAGTAGGAAGTGTAAAAATAAAGGTGATATGAAATGAAATTTTCATCACGTGAAAACGTTAGGGTTCATACCCAAGAGAGCTTTTGTTCTTGTGTTATCAAGGCTTTTGGGGGGATTGCTTGATTGATCCCAAGTTAACATCTCACTTGATCGTTTTGTCTCCCAACTCACTTCCTTTGTTCAAAAACTAATAATAAAAGAAGAAAGAAAGGTACAATATTATTGATTGTGAAATCCTTGGAATATATGGTAGGTGGAAACATCACCTCTTATATATAGAACAATGATTAAAGACCACCACACTAAGACATTCCATTTTGCATTACGTAACCTGCCTCATTGTGCACATCAATACACCTAGGCAATGCAATTAAGACAGACAAAGCAGATGTGTAGTTGTTGTCTGAAATTAGTGCTAAGATCTATGATGGCCAAAGTTATGTTGTTTGAAACATATTACGAAACAGTTTTAAAAAATACAATTTAATCTGGAGTGAAGTTGACACTGCACTCATGTAATATATTTTTTATTTCATTGATCAAATGAATTTAATTTACTGAGCACTAAGATTTAATATTAATTGTGAGAGGATAAGATCATTGAAGAATGAAGGTTAAACTATCAACGTAACAAATCAAAGTTCCATCAATTACATCCAAAACTATGAGATGCTCTATGTTTATCATAGAATTCATTAACAAGTTGAGGCTTAGCAGCCTTGGAAAATCCTCAATGGGTTAAGAGAAGATAGTAGTGTTGTAAACCCGTCACACTATTCTACAATAAAAAGCACCATAAAGTTTAGTTACAAATAATTTAATTTTCTTCTCCAATAACTAACTAAACTCAAATTGAATATTGAATCTTAAAAATGATTAATTCGATATGTGAATTTTAAAATATAATTATACGTATATATATGTTGTTCTTCTTTCAAGTTCCACAGTCAATTCCATTTTAATGTTGGTTAATGAACATTTAACTGATTTTCAAAAAAGGTAGCATCACATAGAAGGCCTGCAGAGCTAGCATTAGACATAAGAAACGATGGCTGGGATTTTCCAAATGTGTTTTAAAATTATTGCTAAATTTTCATCAGCGACACATTTTAATATTATATGAAAAACATTTTATCTTTTCAATTGGACAACCAATTTTTGTGACGTGGTGACAACCGATGTCCGTCCCAAAAAATAAAAATAATGATGGTGACAGGGTATCTAAAAAGTAAAAATGTTACCAAACCCTCTTTGCTCCTTTTGTCTTTTATTTTTGAAAGAATCTTGGGGATCAATCTTGATTATTAATGCTTTCAAATTAACTTCTGGTTTTGGTGAAAAAATATTAAACTAAGATGTTTTTTTATTTAAATAATGTAACTTTAAAAACCAAAAAAAATAAAAATTGAATGGATAAAAATAGAGAAGAAAAAAACAGGACGTATAAAAATAGGCCAAAAATAGAATAATTTTAGGATTGTTTGATTTGAAAGAAATAGAAAAAATTTTAGGGTGAAATAGAAGAAAAAAACTATGAACAATCAATTTTTTTTTCTTCTAAAAATCTTTTTTTTTTGTGATATTCATATATGACAGTTTTAAAATAACAGAAAATGCTAAAAACTTTAAGAAAATGTCCTCATCTAAACAATTTTTATTTGTTTCTATTTTCAATCTTTCGGACACACTCCATTTATTATCTCTTATATTTTTCTCTCTATCAAATATACTTTATTTTCCCCCCTACAAAAACACATTTACCTTATGAAAATTAAAAAAAGAAAAGAAACAATTGAAATTTAAATTGGATAAAAAAGTAGAAGGAATTTTTTTTAAAAAAAAATTGTGTTTAAAAATCAATTTTTCTTCTTGTTTTCCTTCCACTTTTTCTTTAATCAAATAAAGGAAAATTCATTGTAATATGTTTTCTTTTTTCTTCTTAAGCTTTATTTCTTTTTACTTTTACTCCTTCCAAACCAACCCTTAATTTATTTCATTACCATACGACAAAAATATATCAAATGCAATGATATTATGTGTTACGTGATTGGAAGAATTTTTTATTGGATTGTGGTATGTTACAAGGTTGTCGTAATTTCACTTTTTTGTGAAGAAAAAAAAAACCATATAGCCCATAGATGTCACATACACCCTCTCCCTCCGTACTTTTCTTAAGTAGATATTTGTTTATCGAAAATCAATTATTAATCCCTTAAATTATTAAGATTCATTTAAAAGGTTAATCTTTTTTAACAAATTTTGTTTCATATTCACATGTGCCTAGGTATCAAAATTATAATTATATATTTAAAGGAGAATATTATCTATAATTATATTATATTTTATTGATATTGCGAATAATTAAAAGGTGCTTTTGATAAATATTTATAACTAAGTTATATTTTTTGGATGGAAAATATCAAAAAAGGAATATTATGGAAGGAACTTTAAACAAAAAAATAGTTGAAGTATAGTTTTAATACCAACCAAATAAGTCCAATTGCAACCTCCAAATATCTAAAGAAATATCACACTCATTGAATAGACAGATAGATGTCCTGCGTGGCTCTACTTGATTGGCTTATTCCAACTACCGTTCAAACGCTTAACCATTCATCGTTACGTTTCAATTAATATTTTAAAATAATAAAATTTCATTAGAAAATCTTTTTTTTTTCTATTCTACACATTTTTTTATTAATTTATATAACATTTTAAGATTTATATTCTTTCCATTAATATAAACTTATTCTGGTTTCTTGTATAATTTTATAAATGAATGAAGATTAAAGTAATGTTAAAAAAAGAAAGAAATATTAAGTATAAAAAAAACCAGAGAGTTAGCGTAACTTGTTTTACACTAGCAGATAAAAACAAAACCCAAAGAAAATTGAATAGCTAACAAAACTATGAAAACACCTGTTCATACTTTATAATATATTAGTTCGAGGTTAGTTTCGAATGCTTAATAATTACATTTTATTTTAATATAATATAATATAATATATTAAAAATTGAATTAAATAAAAAATTATGAAAAAAATAAGTGAAATAAAATTTTAAACTAATGTAAAACAATTATATTTTATAAAATAAATATCAATAATAAAAGAAATGGGTTTTTGTAAATTAATATTATGTAGTTTTTATTTAATTAAAGTATCTTCTGTTAAATAAAAATTAAAAATAACAATAATTAATTAGTAAATTAAATTAATTACTCTTAAAATTTTGTAAAATTACACAAACTTTACTTATTTTTATCTACTTTTACACTAAATTTTTAAAATTTTAAAAAATATACATTGATACTCCTTACATATTATACTAATTTATTAATTATTTTTTATAGATTATAAGTATTTTTTATTGAAAATAATCATGTTTAAATTGGAAATGATTATTATGGATAATAATTTTTTTTAATTATTTAGAAAATATTATACTGTACTTGCTAATAAAATAAGTTACTATAAATATTGAAAAGGTAAAAAAAGTAATTATGTAATTTCAGGAAACTTTAAAAATATCCGTCTAATTTACTATAAATTAATTAATTGTATATTTCTGTATTTCATTGATGATTGGTATCTAAGGTGTAGTAGGCAACTCGACATGGTTGCATGGCATGGCATGGCCTCTTCCAACGATGGCAGTTGAGCCCACACGGGCACAACTACGCCCATGGGTCCCACTTTCCAGTCACTGTCATAAAAAGAAAAACCTGTCACCGGCAATACCAGCTTACCTATAAATTCTCCGAACCTTAACCAAAAAAAAAAATAAAAAAATACATCTACTTTTCACTAGTGGTTCCTCACTCTCTCTCTCACCACACCACACTGAAGAGGGAGACAGTGGAAGGAAGGAACACTCAAATCACTGAACCAGCCATGGCTACCTTCTCCAAGGAACGAGAGAACTTTGTATATGTTGCCAAGTTAGCTGAACAAGCTGAACGCTATGATGGTTCTCTCTCTCTCTCTCTCTCTCTCTCTCTCTCTCTCTCTCTCTCTCTCTCTCTCTCGATTTTCACTGTGAAGTGAACACTCGTTCTGGTTCCTTCATTTTAGCTGCATTCCACTTTCAATCACGTTTCCATCATCTCCTGCAGCTACCCATTTTCTCTTTTTCCTTATAACAGACACTGGTTCTGATAAAGTTTCAATTTTTCCATAAAAGTCCACTGCTTTTTCACTTCTGCATAGAACTGCTATTCTACTTTTACATGCCCATTTCACCATCTCAATTATTATGAAAGAAAAAGAGTAAAATTTGGATTTGTAGTAGGATATTGTCATTGCATGCTAAGTTTTTAAAAGTCATACCTGGACAGATTTCTGAGAGAGTGTGGAAATTAAACTTAACGAATTTTATTTGTTCCGTGTTTTGGAATTTGATTCAAGAGTGTTGAGTGGTGGAGTATAATAACTCTTTAAAAGTCATGCCTGATATGATTTCTGAATGAGTGAGTGTGAAAATTAAACTATATTTGTTTGTTATGTGTTTTGGAATTTGATTCAAGAGTGTTGTGTGGTGGAGTATTATAATTACTTTAAAATTCATACATACCTCACATGATTTTTTGAGTGGATGAGAGCGTCAAAATTAAACTATATTTATTTGTTATGTGTTTTGGATTTTGGTTCAAGAGTGTTGAGGAGTGGAGAATGATAATTACTTTAAAAGTGGTACCGACATGTTTTCTGAGTGGACGAGGGTGTGAAAATTAAACTCTATAAATTTGATTCAAGATGTGTTTGAGTGGTGGAGTGGTGTGGTGTGCAGAAATGGTGGATGCCATGAAGAAGGTGGCGAAGCTGGACGTTGAGTTGAGTGTGGAAGAGAGGAACTTGTTCTCTGTTGGGTACAAGAATGTGGTGGGGTCACGGAGAGCTTCATGGAGAATCTTGTCATCGATAGAGCAGAAAGTGTTGAAAACGCGTGCACCACCGAAAGCAAAGCGCAGTTTTTCAAAAAGCGCACAGTAACACGCATTATTTTATTATTTTGTTACTGTGCATACGCGTTTTGTAACTCCTATATAAAGGAGCGCTTGGCATTCATTTTTAGTATCCCACACTTGAGAATTACCAAGTGTTCTTCAATAACTAGAGTGAGTGAGAGTGTATTCTCCTAGTATAAGAGAGAGTGGTAAATTTGTACTCTCCTTATTTTAGAGAGAGGTGTGAAAATTTCTTCCACTTAGTGAAAATTCTTCTGGTCTTGCCCGTGGTTTTTCCCAAATTGGGTTTTCCACGTAAATTTTGTGTGTCCATTTCTCCTTTTCTCATCTCTTATTTTAGCTGTGTGTGTTATCACTTCGTCACTCTGGTACCTAACAGAAAGAGGAGTCCAAAGGGAATGAATTGCATGTTAAGCATATCAGGGATTACAGGAACAAGGTGGAGTTGGAGCTGTCCAACATTTGCAGTGACATTATGATAATTTTAGATGAGCATCTTATTCCATCCACTAATATTGCGGAGTCCACGGTGTTTTATTATAAAATGTATGCTTTGTTGTTTTCTTCTTTGTGGGGGTTTGAAGTGTTTTTTGTTTGTGATGTGCATGCTTTTTTGGCCTTTTAAGCCATTTTTCGAGTTTTGACTTGGATGCAGGAAAGGAGACTATTACCGGTATTTGGCAGAATTTAAAGCTGGTAATGAAAAGAAAGAGGTGGCAGATCAGTCACTTAAAGCATATCAGGTAACAAGGATTACCTCTGTAAAATGAGTTTGCCTAATATTATGTATATGCCAGACTTGCTGCTTTAAATGTTAGCAGAAAATGTATTAGATGAAGGACATCACCTGCTAATAATATAACAGGATAATTGTCTACCTTCCATAAAAATGTGTTGCTACGATAGGTAGAGAAGCTTTCACTTTTCATCCAAATCTAATTTTTCTCTTCTCTTCTCTTGGTGACCGTTTCTCTTTCCCTCCCCCCATCTTTTTTCTCTTCCCCTCTCCCCTTCCTCGTTCGTCTGCGCCTCCCCTTCCTCTTCCTCTCTCCCCGTGAAGCACGATGCGACGGTGCCACCAAATCGCCGCACCTTCGCCGGCGCAACGAATCCATATACTGAAGAATGTCTCTTATTCCGGTGGTTCCTCAGATTGTGGCATGCAACCCACTCCAAGATCCTGCACTTAAGTTACTCTTAGGAATAACCTTTTTGCCACGACTTTCATTAGGGCCTAAGAAGTTTATCTGAATATCTTTGTATTTTTTTTATAGGATTAGGTCTTATGCAGTTATGTTAATAAACTGTTTCGTGAGTTAGTCCTTTTCTGTACATTACTCCATTAGAAGTTATGTTGAACCTTTTATTAATGTATGATTCTTGCCTCCATAGGGGAACTTCATCAGGTTTTATACTATTTTTCTTACCAGTGATTTATATCCATTTATATGTTCAACAGAACACAAATTGGATGAATTCCAAGGCTTCTGTGAGAAAGAGGGAGTGAAATTTTCATTTTTCTTTATGCTTTATGTGGGCATGATTAACTGCACAAATACTTCTATGCTCCATGAAGCACGATAACCTTCATTAGATGCTTAACAATTTTGTGCTCCCCGTGGTAGGAAAAAGCTGTTCTAAAGTGAGTTTGTCTGTAAAGTGCACAAGGGAGTATTCATCCTTAAATTTTAGTTGGTTAAAATCATGATGTAATTTTAAGTTAAATTAAGGGTAGGTACATGCACCTTACTGGCCAGGCCTTTTCATCTGCAGTATGTTGAGTATTATGATCTCAATTTCGTGGCACAATGGCAACACGATTAGAGGGATACCATTAGATGGCCCAATTCTGCATTGTTTCCTTTTGTTTTCTTCTGAATTTAAGGAATTATCTTTCTTGCTTCTTAAAGTACAGCGACATCTGTTCCTTATGACCAATAATATGCCGTTGGAGTTTGTACCATGTTTTCATGTTATGCTTCTCTCCTACTGTTTATTTTGTTATTCCTCAATATTGTGGTATTTTAAGTTATTTGTGCTATATAGAAAGCCTCAAATTTCCAGCTCAGACTAAACTGCTATGATTATTTACAGACAGCTTCTACCACTGCTGAGAGTGAACTACAACCTACACATCCTATTCGTTTGGGTCTGGCTCTAAATTTCTCTGTGTTTTATTATGAGATATTGAATTCACCTGAAAGGTATGTGGAAATATTTGTGCTAATGAGAGAAAGGGTTAAGACAGATCCTTACTTCGTGGAACTCATTTTCAGGGCCTGCCATCTTGCAAAGCAAGCCTTTGATGATGCTGTCTCGGAGCTGGATACCCTGAATGAGGATTCTTACAAGGACAGTACCTTGATTATGCAGCTGTTGAGGGATAACCTTACTTTATGGACTTCTGATATCCCCGAAGAGGGTGGTAAGATATAGAGATCACATGATACAATTTCTATTTCTTTAAAATTCATAGGATCTTAAGATTCCAATGATAGCTCATCTCTTGACTTGTATGCCTATTCATCTTCACATCTGAAAATCATTCCTTCAGTTTTCATCATCTCTTTTCCCAAGATTCAGTTGCTCCTTGTGTGTTGTATGATATTTGTTGGAGCAAAAATAGAGTGAAGCTGCTCGAACCAAATAGCTTAGTTTTTAGTTAAAGTTCCAATTAGATCTGCCAGCAAAAATAAAGTGAACAATTCATCTTATGAGGTACAATAAGTAATCTCAAACGTCGTTGATGAAAAATTCAATGATCAATATTATGTGCACATTCATGACAAATTGTGGTTGCGTTAGAATATCAACAGTTGATTTTCTTATTAATGACTGAGGTTACTCACTTTATGGTTGCTCCCTTTAGAGGAGCTAAATCCAGTTCCAATGTTAATTCTTTGGTTTTTAACTGATTAAGGATCTAATTTTCTATTTCAGAGGACCTAAAAATGGAAAGCACAGCCAGGGTTGGTCAAGGAGAAGATGAGTTAGGCCGCTAACCCATCATTCTGTTATGTCTAAGATTTGATGCATTAATTTTTCTCAAGCATATTTTCTCCATTGTAGTGAAGCCTCTATCTGAATGGTGCGCTGCACCTCATCAACTTTGAGTCATTGTTATTTTTGAGTGATGGCCTATTTGAATCATCTGCTTCATTTTTACGCTATTGTTTAGTAGTTTTATTCTTGTGTTTGTGACAAAAACACCATTGGTTTGCAATGCATAATTTCCCTATTTGTATCCAATTATGGTTAAGATCAGTTCTTGGGTTGGCCTTTCAAGAGCTGATCACATATGAGCCACTGTAATATTGCAATATTTAGACTTTTGTTAAGTCTCATTTTATTAAGAGACAAATTAGGTTAATGTTAATCCCCTACTAGTACTATTAGTAATAATAAAAGCAATAATATAAGAAATTTAAAACCAAAAAAAAATCATTTTTTTTTTACTTTCATTTTCCTTGGATTTATCTATACAATTGATTAAGCAAAAGCCATATAAGGAAAGTCTATGGCATGTATCGATTTCTCAATAAAAATATATTCCTTCCAAAATTTCAGGTTTTCCATATTAGGATGTGTTTGTGCATTATTTAATAAAAAGTAACAATTTCGAAGTATATTTAAATTACAT
The DNA here is from genome assembly GCA_007407185.1 of Glycine tomentella. Taxonomy (NCBI): domain Eukaryota; kingdom Viridiplantae; phylum Streptophyta; class Magnoliopsida; order Fabales; family Fabaceae; genus Glycine; species Glycine tomentella. The sequence goes on from PYAF01000400.1 coordinate 432,732, forward strand.
CTGTTGTCTTGGTAACTTATCTGATTATCTCTTTTTTTATTAACTTTTCAAATTAATTTTTTATGAACAATTTAGTTTATTTTTTTGTAGATAGTGCATAGTGAGTGTTGCTCACTAATGGTCCCCACTCATTCATATTCTCAATTAGAAAACTCTTGCAAAATTTTGCTTCCCTATTTCCATAACCATAAGTTCTTCCTTTCCTAAGACCTATGATCAATGAGGATGCCATTTATCTTCAAAATGGTCCATTATTTATTTATTGCTGCAAGCGTTATGACTTTAAGCTAGCTTATAAGGAACTAGTTCTCATTGTAAAACTACACCATCAGAATGGTCTATTATAATATTCCACCAGAAAGGCTCACCCTGTAAATCATCCTAGAAGATATACCTGATGCTGTATGAAGAATCCCAGTTTAAGTAATACTACTTCTCAAAGCATTACATTTCTGGTTCCCCATACCTTCTTTTTTCTCTGAATTTTCCTAAAGGGTGGGGGATTTGAAAAGTTGGCACGCAATCAATTCAAGAAGATTTTGATCTCGTTGTCCACACAATTTGTCTGACCAACCTTTTGTTCAAATTATCAGACTTAAATTTAATTTGGCTAAACAAGACCAAATATAAATTTCTTATTAAGTAGATATACGCACATTCTTAATTTTCAAAGCACAGAAAAATTGCTAATGAGACAATTGAACCTGTGGTTGATACCCTTTACTTGGAAAGTTTATAAATTGCAACCTCTAGATCATGGAGTGAAATAACTCGGAAATTTTCATAAAAAGAAAGTCAATATGCGTGGTAAACACACATCAAGGTCCGCCTTAAACAACCCAGAAGAGTCAAGAGAAAATTGCTCCTGTTCTGTACTATATAAAGTGAACATTCCCATCCTTAGATAAGCATCTTAAGATCATCTAATACAAGGGTCCATAAAAAAAGGAGTTTTAGTTCCAGTTTAGATTCACGTTGGATCATCTATAATTACGTTGAAATACATATATATATATATATATATATATATATATATATATATATATATATATTCACAAGTTCAGTTCCGCGTCGAGAAATTAATTCTGGTCCAGAATTGATCTTGTGTTGAAGCTTTGAAGAATTTGCCTATCCTTTGTGTCATCCCATTCTCCATCAACCAAAATCATTTCGAATAGCAAGTCACTTTTATCTGCTATGGCCTCTCTTGCAGCCTCAGCTATGCTAATCCGAAGCATTACCAATGAATTCATTCCTCGTCAAGCCATAGACTTTTTTTACTCAGGACTTCACAACCTTTCTCGTCAGTTTTCCACCCAAAACCGTTGTCATTGAAGAATTTCAAGGGATGTCCAAAAACCAAGTATTTGGGCACCAAAGCCACTCTCTCATCTCAAAGAGTTAAAGCAAGCAAATCCGAGAATGATAAAAGGCTGTCATTTGGTGTGGATAGGGATGAAGAAGTGAATGATGAGTTTGAAGGGATTAGAGTAAGGTGGAAATATATATATGTAGACATGTTGAGTCATCTCGAAATAAGTATCATGATATCAATGCCTCTTTAAGGTCAGAAATAAGGTACTAAGAGTCTATGAGCTAAGCTTTCCAAAAAAACACAAGTAGAAGATCTTCAGTTCATATTTGCCATATGTGTTGGAGAGAGCCAAGGCTATCAAAGAAGAAAATGAGGCAGTGAAGCTTCACACAGTTGATTATAGATATCACTGGAAAGTGCCTGGTGTCAAATTTGGTCACCCCATGACATTCAAGACTCTTGCAATCGATGCAGAGCTTAAGAGGGAAGTGGTGAGTGATTTGGACAAGTTTGTGAAAGGGAAGGAGTTCTATAAAAGAACCGGGAAAGCTTGGAAACGCGGTTACCTCTTGTATGGCCCTCCTGGCTCTGGCAAGTCTAGCCTTATTGCAGCCACGGCCTGTTTATAAACTATGATATCTATGACTTGGATCTCACGGCTGTCCATGACAATAAATGTTTAAAGAATTTGATCCTTGGCATGTCCAACCGTTCAATGCTTGTCATACAGGACATTGATTGCACCATAAAGCTGCAGAACCGTGAAGAAGATGGGGAACCTCAACGAGTTAAGAATAGAGATAATAAGGTTTGTATTTCTGTTTAAATAAATCATTCATATTAAAAGCTTAGTCTCAATTTTCATTACAAACACACTAAGAGATACATTAAGTTATAAAAGACTAATAACATGATAACAAATATTCTTAAAATTTGGATTTAAACTCAATTCAACCCCAGAAGTTAGTTCATAAGATGTTGATTGTCCTTGCTTATGTACAGTATTTTAGCCATATTACTAGTTAACATAAGATCTCCAACAAATATAAATATACTGTAGATATTATAACATGATAACAAATATGAACATCAATGTGTGCATCTATCTCTATCCACGTTAACAATATCCACATTCTGAATGACATTATTTATCATTTTTCAACAGGATAATTAGTTGCCATGACCTTGTGAATAATGATACTATTTATCATTTTTCAACAGGTGACACTTTCAGGACTGTTGAATGTTAGAGATGGTCTTTGGTCATGCTGTGGAGAGGAACGCATTGTTATTTTCACAACCGATAATCACAAAGAAAGGTTGAATTAATCCTGCATTCCTAAGGCCTGGCTGAATGGACATGCATTTTCACTTGTCATGTTTCAACCTTTAATCAGTTTCTGATACTTCTCAACACGAACTCTTTAAAAAGATTGGAGGGCTTCTGAGAGCTGTACGAAGTGACTCCAGCCGAAATTGCAGCAGTTAACAAAGATCATATCTCTGATGCTAGAGAATGCATAGAAGCCATTGTCAAATTCCTCGACCACAAGGAATTGTCGAATTGAGGATATGTCGCTGTTTTAGGATATTAAATTTTGATGATTTGAGATTTGACCCTATGCATGGCTTAGTTATTGACGAGAATTTGATCTTCTATACTGTAGTACGTATTACCTAATTTCAATTTGATGATTTTGTTATTTTAATTGCTCACGTGTATTTTTTACTAAGAGAAAATCTAAATCAAAATAATCTCACTAAACGGCAGTATATATCTTTTCCAACAAAAAAATTGGAAGAAATAACCCCTTCAAACGAAATCAGTCGAAATTTTCTGCGGATTTGCAAGTATAATTGTTGTTAATTCTTCGACAAAATGTGTTTAGTTTTGATTTATGGGCATGGAAAGTAAACTACAATAATATTAATTAATGTGATGCCCGTAAAGAAAAACGAGTAGATAGCATGATTAAGATACTTTTTAGAATATTAAACAAGACTAAAGATAGTGTGAATATTAAAATAAAATTTTGATATGGTGTGAATGTTAACTTTTCATACACTGTTGTTAAAAGAAAAAGAAGTAGCATTTGAAAGTGTTCCCGGATAATGGATTCTTTCTATTGAAAATTAACATGAGAATAAAGTGCTTTAATCTCATCCATTCATAAATTTTAAACACATGCAATTTGATAATACTTTTTTTATAAGTAAATTAAATAACAACCGTGTTCACGTGGCATAAAAGTACCTCAAGAATATTTTTTGAATATTAGCAAAATTTGCATTGATGCATGAACGAAAAATGAAATTAATTAAGTCATATGATTATTATATGTTGATGCAACAACTATTGCTCGCTGTTATTTGGGATATATATTACCAAAAAATCAAGACACGCCATAATAAGATTATAATTGTTCTTCAATATAGTTACATGTACAAAAGTTATTGATTCCCAGAAATTGGATGAGTTGGAAATGATGATGTAATTATCTTTTGACAATTTATGTATTTTAATCTTTCTTACTATGACACTCTAATTTAGTGTTATATGCACGGGTATTAAATTTATATTTTATAATTTATAAAATAATTTTTATATTATTTTAAATTTTTATATTTTAATTATTTAATTTAAATTTTAATACATATGTGTTAATAGATATGTCAATAAATAGTTAAATATATTTTTATATGCACACATATTTTTTTAAAAAATTGTCATTGTTGTGGTATTGTCCTAAGTAGGATTCTCTTTACTTTTATGATATCTTATATCTTTCTTTTGATTTTCTCTTAAAAAAAGTTTGATTTAGTTGATTTTTTTTTATGTTTTTGGTAACTGTGTTAATGGTAAAAAGTATTTAGTGGTTTGTTAACGATTAATCCTCATTAAAAAATGACATAAGTCAAAATGACAAAATATTTTTTTATAATAGATCTTAAAATTTAATTGATTAATTATATATGTTAAAATTATCATATATACGAAAATATTATAAGTAGTAAGATCGATTTATTAATAGAAATAATGATAAAAATTAATAAAAATATTTGGTTATATTAGAGATATGATTTAGTTTAATTTATTTTATTTGATTTAAGTATTAATAATATAACTAATAATTTATAAATTGATTAAAATAAATGTTTATTTAATTTTTAAAATAATAATATATAATGAGAATACTTAAATTAAAGTTGTTAAAATCTTGAAAATATATTTTCAGAAGAAAAAATGTATCAAATTATAAATTTTTGTATATGGGAATAAGTATATATAGAAAATTTTAAATTAGAAAATTTTATATATGAAAATAATTATATACATGTGTTAGGAAAAATTAATCAACATTTTAAATAATAATATAATTGCTTATTGCGAAATTATACCCATGCAGGAAAAAAATGAATCACATTGCCCAATTATATTAAATTTAATAAAATTGAGATTGATCGTAAGTAATTAACTTATCTTGATTATATAATTATTATCCATTCAAATCAAATTTAATTAATTTCATTTAATATTCATTAGAATCTGAATGTTCACAAAATATGGAATTGAATAAAAAAAATATAAAATCTAAATTTTCTAATTTATATTATTCATATTAATTATCATAATTATATTTGTTTGAATTAAAATTAACATTAAATAATTTCATCTAATAATATTGGAGAGAATGATTTTGTGGTTACCACCTGACATCCCTTAAAAAAATTAAACACTCTTTTATATAATTGATATATTACAATGTCATCATAAAAATTACAATTTTAATTACCGTAAAATAATTACAATTTTATTCATGCGCGGGTGTCATTACTTTGATATAAATATGCCCGCAGTTATTACACATTACACAATTATATTAAATTTAATGGAATTGATTGCATTTTGAAATTGAGATTTATTGTAAGTAATTAAATTATCATGATTATATAATTAACATTCATTTAAATAAAATGTAATTAATTGCATTTAATATTCATTAAAATCTGAATGTTCAGAAAATATGACTTTGAATAAAATGAAATAAATATAAAATCTGAACGTTCTAATTTACACTATTCATATAATAATCATAATTATATTTTTTTGAATTAAAATTAACAAATGATTTCATATAATAATATTAGATGTAATAATTTTGAAACAAACTAACACTCTTTTATATATATATAACTATTCTATTAGATTGTGTTTGACCCTATTTATTTACAATAGATCTAGTTAGGTGATATACCATATGAGAATCTTAAAAGAATACTACTCTTTATCACCTCTATTCTCTTTTATAAGAAAA
>PYAF01000400.1:442543-454562 GCA_007407185.1 Glycine tomentella
AACGCCAGCCAAAAGAAATAGTCATGGTTAATGTTAACCAACAAATCCTAGTTGTTGCCAACAAAAATATAATTTCAACCAACATCAACAAAAAAATCTAGCTAACGTCGATAAAAAAAAGTCTTGACGAATGTTGGCAAAAAAATATCAATGATCGACATCGGCAAAAAAAAAATCTTATCAATGTTAGCTACAAAAACCCTAACCAATGTCGGCTAAAAATTACTCACGATCAATGTTGATCGAAAAATCCTTAGTCAATGTCGGCCAAAAAGTGTATTGACTAAAAATCCTAGCCGACCTCTACCTAAGATCGACCAAAAACATCATTGACCAATGTCGACTGAAAATGCACTGACTAATGTTAGCAAAAAAAATAGTCTTGGTTGATGCCGGACTAAAAATGTCTGAACTGATATCTGTCGAAATTGCTTTGGTTGAGGTATGTCAAAAATACACTAACCAATATCGATAAAAAAATAGTTTTGACCATGGTCGGTTGAAAATAGCTCTTCAATGGACATATACAAAATTTTCACTTTTTAGCATTTAATAACTAAAATTTGTAAAAAAAAAATCTTATAACATTTAAGTGGATATAAATTGGATATATCCAAATCCATATCCATTTAAATGGATTGGATCTTAAATCTAGTTTGTTTTTAAAACAATATGGATATGGATTTAAAATCCAATCCATTTAATTAGATATGGATTGGATTCTTAAAAATCCAATCCATGCCCACCCCTATCCATAGGGATCATGGTAGTGGCCTAGTGGGTAAGCATATTATAAATCATAATAATATAAAGTTGCCTGCTACCAGCTACCGTTTCACTAAGGTGTATGTGTCAAGGGTTGGGAATAATTTACTTGTTTTTATTCAAATTGAAATTTAGATATGATTATTTATTTGAACGCAAATCTAATTTGACCAAGAACTTACAAAATATAACACAAGATTGGGTCAACTTCATTTATTAAGGATATCAATCTTGAACATGTATAATTATTCAATCTCCAGCAGCATGGAGCTTTGATGTGGCGCTACATAGTGTGGGAATCTGCAATGTGTTGGATGGTATCCTGTTGTTATTCACGTGTCTGTTGTAGGGTTTTTGGCCCATTGGGTCTCTGTATTTAGCTTGGTATCAAGTCATGGCTAAGCTGCTCTTTGCTGTGTATTATGTGTTTGTACCTGTACCTTGTCTGATTGGATCATTTCTGGTGCCCCTTCAGTTTCTTTCTAATTTATAAGACCTTGCTTTTTTATCTATAAAAAAATGTATAGTTATATTCTAAAATTAAAGAAATATATAACTAAATGTTATGATATATTTTACAGTGTATCAAGATAAATATTATTAATATAATGCGTAAATATGTTTTTGGTTTCAGTAAATTAGTGTTTTTATTATTTTTGGTTCATCTAAGTTCACTTTTTAAATTTTAGTCACTGTAAATTGGTGTTTTTTTATATTTTTGTTCCTGCAAAAAAAAAAAAATTAGTCCTTATAAATTGGTGTCACGTCATCATTAAACTAACTATATAGATTTAAAATAAAAGTTTTAATATATTAAAATTTTAAAACAACAAAAAATTATTAAAAACCCAAAATAAAATTTATTTATTAACTTTAAATCTATTTAAGCTCAAAAAGTAAGATAGTCCTTTTATTCTTATCCAAATTTAGCCACAATAAATTAATTACTCAGCTATGAATCGCGTTATTACTAGGTTTTAATATTTTAGTGATCTTCTTGACTTCTAATAGAGTGAAACAGTCATGTTATAGGATTAAGCCTTTTTTTTTCAGCAAAAGGGTGTAACTATAGTCTGTTGAGGGGTCATCCCGAAACAAATTTATTAAAATATATTTTCTAAAATAACTTCAGCAGACAAAAAAAATACCTTTAAGAGTTAAAAAAATTATAATTACACACCTTTTTAATTTAAAAATGAATAATTCAACATCAAAAGGCAATTAATCGCGTGCTTGTTGTTTGTTAGCTTAATTACAGGGGTAAAAAGTAAAAAACTTGGTCAGTGTGAAGTGTTTGTTGAAATATGTAAACGAGGTTAAATTCAAAAGATTTTGCTAATCTGTGTGATTAACATTTTATGAACATAATGCCAAAATGTCCACGTACGACAATACTATATTACGATATTCATTTTTCCAAGTAACAAAACAAATTTGAACATAGTGTATATAGTTTACTCAATTTAGGAGAAAGACTCCCAAGTTTTCTCTCAATTAGTTAGTCAATGTCAACAAAAGGGGTGAATGAAAACCATAGGAAGCGAGCAAATCTTTCGCACTCCAAATATAGCAAACCACATAGTCACCACACAAATAAATTAAAGGAACAAGCCTCATGCATGCATGCATGCACCTATAAAAGGATTCGATAACACCCATATTCTCTTATCACAAGGGGAACACTATCATTAACCAATAACCAATAAATACATTAATCACCATGGGGAAGTACTTTGCTGTTGTTGCCCTCTTTGTCTCAGCTTTGTGCTTCTCCTCTACATTGGCTCGTAACACACCTGCCCTTGATAAATTCTTCGTTGAGGGCAAGATTTACTGTGACCCTTGCCAGTTCGGATTTGAGTCCAGACTCAGTTTCCCCTTGGAAGGTAATAATCACCCCCACACATTTTTCTAGCCAACATTATATTAATGCATTTATGCTTGTACATATAAACATAACATGTAACAACATTTACGAGTCATGTGCAAGTTTAATATGTCCATATCTCTTTAGTAATTTTTGTAGGATCTAAATGGTATAACCACTCATTAATCTTTACCATATTCTCATTATAAGAAATTAATGAATCAGTGAAAATTTTAGTTAGAGATGGCAAATCAAACTATTTGATCTGATCCAGTTACACAAGGCCGAGGGTGTGAAATTGGATTAGATTAGATCAAATTTCTTGTTAGATGCAGATTATTTGCTGGTCTAATGAGGCCAAATCAACTCATTTTTTCAGACCTAAATTTTGCATAAATTTTACAAGAAATTAAAATCAAAATAATAGTTAATATCTAGACAAATAGGACTAGTTGTTTTCGGGGCTACATTTTGAGTCAGATGTAATCATACGATCAAATTGGTCCATTTTTTTCTAAGCCTAAAATTTAAGAGTTCAACTCCACATTATTTATAGATTGTTCGGGTTATTCTATCAGGCAGACTCAATTCGTTGCTTCTAATTTTGTGATGAGAATTGTTGTTTCCTAATAACCAATCTTAGTCATTGTAAATGTATTGTTATAAATGTGTGTAGGTGTTAAGGTAACCCTGCAATGTCTGAGGAGTGAGAATGATAGCGTGACATATGTGAAGGAGGGGAAAAGTGATGCAAATGGGAAGTACAGCATCCCTGTCAATGGTGATCACGAGGAGGAGATTTGCATAGTTGTTGCTGACTCACCCACTGAGGGTCAGTGCAAAGAGGCAATGCCAAACAAGTCCGATAGGATCCTCCTCACAAAAAACATGGGTGTCTCCTCCATGGCACGCTATGTCAATCCCCTTGGGTTCATGACACAGGGAATTGATGCAACACAATGCAATCTTGTTGTCCAAGAGTTGGGATTGGACCAACTTGATAACTGACTCCAACACAGATAATTCATTCATGTTGGATCAATTGCCCTGTATCTTATATTTAATTAACCATTCTCCACAATGTGTATTGGAGGTTACATTCTAATGAAATCATAATAATATTTGGAGTTTGGTATATAAGACTTGCGCGCTCTGACTTCATTACTTTTTTGCATTGCTAGCTTATGTTTAAACTATGAGTTTTTATTTAAGTTTTATGTGTTAAAAGCTTCTTCAAAATTGAAAAAGGGTTAACTTAATTATATTAGTGATGGGAGAATTGGACTGTGTTAATAGTTCAGTTTGTTCAGCATTAATCCAACGCAGACTTTAAATGTTGTTATTAAACCACTAACAAAACAATAACCATATTCAATATATATATATATATATATATATATATATATATATATGGTCAATTTTGTTGTTATTCAAATACGGAAAAAAGAACAAGAAAAAAGGCCTCACATTGTTTGATTAAAATAATAAATGTAATGGAAAAAGTTAATTAAAAATAAAGTAAAAAAAAAATGAGATGAAAGAAAAATTAAGCATATATTTATAACAATTCCTAAATAAATAACAGATTTTGCTTGATTCATCTAATACTGATGATAAAAAAATAATTAGGTTGAACTAATTTTAAATCTTTTTTATTTCTTCAAAAATAGACAAATAAAAAGTTATATATAATATTCGCATATAAAATATTATTATTCAGCCTTTTATGGTTAATTTTTTTCTTGAATAATTATAATATAGTCCTTTTAAAATATGTAACGTCCTAAATTTTAGGTATTTAAATACTTAATTCATCATTTTATTTTATGTTAAATTTTGATTTTTTTTTTTACTTCATAAACAACAAAAGGAACTAGATATATGTACATCATACTTCATAACTCGTCCGTTTTACATTGTCATATTCATACTGACTATATACTTTACATGTCATAAGTCATAGTACTTCAGCATGTTTATTTATGTACAAAGACCATAATCCTAGTACTCAAATATAGTATTCCGTACTGTCTCCGTCGCTGAGTATGATTATAGGATCGGTGACCGGGTTTGGATACATAGGAGCAAACTGAGAGAACGGATCGGCTGGGTCAAACTCTGCACTAAACACCGAGATCGGAAAATGTGCGCCAAAATAAATATGAGCACGCAGAACAGGTTGCATAGTTACTACATAACAGTTTTTGACTTCATCCACATACCATGCAATATCCAGTGCGTCAAGAAAAATTATGATTGCAGCCATCTAAAACATTAAATAAAACCTAGTGAGAAATAAATTTCTCAGTAGGCAAATCTAAACCACCAAATAGGTTAGCAGGTTATGAAATAAAACAAAAACTAATTCATCAAATAATTTAACAAATTAGTAAATAAATCAATATAGCTGAGTGAATGCATAAACGAATGTATGAATGCATGGAATGAAATGCAATGGTCACAGGTGCACATGACCTCTACATATGTACATTATGTAGTAATGCCGCGACCGTCTTACGCTAATCATGCATGAATTTCCATGTATTAGCACCTGATCTCTGATAGTAGCATAGGCCCGATCTTTACCACTCGGGTCATTCTTATTCATACCACACAAATTCATAATATAAGAAAAATATTACTATCCTTACAAAAAGCACGATTGTTAATATTTCATTAACATTTCATACCTTACCCACGTAAAATTTCACCAAATAAATCTATTTACTATTTACGGGATGCCGATTCTTAGTGGTATAATAATTGTAGTGAACACCGGTTACTGAAATAATTAGAAATAATGTCATTATGTATAATTACCAGAGAATCATACCAACATTGTCCTCGTAATAATTAAAATCTGGATAATCCGTTTAATATATTAAATAGGATATAATTATATATATATATATTTCTATATATATATATATATAGTTTAAGTAGATATATAAAAAGAGATGGGAATGAGTAATTATATGAATATATATATAGTAATTATATGAATATATATATATATATGTAGTTACGTATATATATATATATAGTTATGTATATCTATATAATTATAGAGAGGGGAAGGAAACTGGGATGGAGGGCCTGTTTGTGGTTGTTGTACTAAACAGGGCCGATATTACTGGTGCCGTAATGCATTGTGAATGCCGAAATAATTTCTCACAAGTGGCCGGGTTCATTTTTCAGGGACGGATGGCCAAGTTGCAGGAGGGACCGGGTATGGGGTGCTCTTCGGGACTAACCAGTGCCGGAGGGGATGTGAATGGAGCTCGGCATGTGCTGAGGTGCAGTGATTTGGTTTCGAAAGTTAGGCCAGGACTTGCAAGGGTGTTAGTCGAGCTTGCAGGTGCCGAGTTGCCATGAGTGAAGGAAGGTTCTTCGGGTTCTCGGTCTGTGTGGTTAGTAGGCATGTTGAGTTCAGCTGCAAGAAATGGAATAATGGTGCCGAGGTGCTGTCATAGCTTATGCCGCAATGGTTAGAATTTGTGCAGAAACTAAGCTTATGGTGCATGATAATTTAAAGGGCTGAGGTGAGTCTAAGAAATACGTTAACGTGGACAAGGCAGAGCTTACAGGGGGCTGTAATCTATATAAAATCCTTGTGTCAAGGTATAAATATAAAGCATAATCCTTACTGGAGAGCTTGGTGTAAAGTCGGCTTGCATGGTGATGTTGGGGGTACTTATATCACTAGCCAAGATAAGCTTCGTGAACAGAATAGCATCTAACGGTTCCTAGCTTACCGAGATATTTGTTCTATGGCTAGGTGGTTCCAGAGCCTATGAGTTTATGTAATTGGTATAGTATCTTAGAAGAGGCTGGGGTGTTGAATATATGACATCTTGATTTCTAGAGTTAATATCAGGATACTATCGTATTAATCCAAGATGCTTCCTTAGTTTCCAAAGGCTACTACTAAACTACCTGAAAAGCTAATGACTTAAGTCTACCAGATTATTTACGTATTTCTTGAATTCCAGTCCAGTAAAAATTCACGTACCTTCTGAAATAGATTAGCTTGATAAAAATTAAATTTCAAATTAAAACAAAGATTAAGTGTGGCCTAAATGGGAACTTGAATTAAAATTATAAATGATAGATTAAAGCCTAGCCTACCTGGGAGAATTTCGGTGAGGTGCTTGGGGAGCTGGGATAATTTTAAGAAGGAAAAGTGGAAAAAAAGATGGAGAGGAGAGTGAAAGCTGATAATGTTTTGGGTGGGTTTTTCTGAGGTACAGGGTATTTATACTTATTTGTTTGGTTAGATTTTAAAGGAATTATTTAAGTTATAGCCGGTTATGTCTTAATTTAGTTACTAAGTAACTAATTTTAGAAGATTTTTATCAAAGCTAATTATTATAAGGCTATGTGGAAGGTTTGCTTAAGGATAAATTTCCACCTGGCTTCCAAAAAGATTGCTATGAAGATTTAGATTCATCCTATATTTTCTTTTACGTGGATGAAACTTACAGTTTGCCTATAGGTGTATTAGGAATATTACCTATTCTATTTTTACAATTTATATTATAAATATATAATTAAGGGTTTTCAAATATAAGCTATAATTATTTGTTTAGTTATTTATTTGTTTATTTATTTATTGTATATATATTTATCTATTTTTCTAGGATGTTATGATAAATATATATACTTGAAGTTATACTTTTCATAAATTAATTATAAACTAAAAGTATAATAATTATTTATTTATTTATTTACTTGTTTATTTTGTATATATATATATTTATTTAATTATTTTTCTAGGATGTTACAAAATACACTTTTAATCAGGATGTTTTCGTTTAGATTCAATTTGTTGCTTTATCGTTTAGAAAATTAAGTTTTGATCCTTTGTGCTTTAAATTTGGTTCAATTTGTTTTTTTTTTTTAAACCATGATTATTTTTTATTTTGGAACATGATTTTAAATTTTTTTTGATTGATTTGAGACTTAAAACTTATCTCATTAAATTCACTTAAATGATATTTTAAAAAATTCAATTAATGTTTAAACCAAAAAAATCATAAACATAATAAATTAATCCCACAACCACGAGCAATTGCAAATTGAATCTAATAGAAAATTAGATAGAATCCATCCTCACTAAGAACCCTGAAACCCTTAATATGCTCAATATCTTCATTTGAAACATCTTTCCCCAACAAATCTACACAGGCCTCATACGGAGATGAAAAATTACCTGAAGTAGAAGGTATCATAGTCATTGTCATCCTTGAATAAATTCTTATAGAAGGATGTGATAATATTCTTCAGAGATCATTATTAGACATGTAATTATTCATTTCTTCCTTCAGCCTAATAGCTACATTTTTTTGTAATGAACAATCGCAGTACAAGGAAAACACCTAGAACTACAATCACCACCAAACTTCATCCACTTACATCAAGATTTTTGGAACCCGAGCAATCCTAATACATATTGTCCTTTAACTCTTTCCGAATATCATCATGTGGTTAGTCAAATAAGAAAAGGATTACATTAGTCTTTTAAGCATCCATCAATACCTATAAGCCTCTTGTATTTTGTTTTATAATATCCCCCAATACATTTTTATTCCATAGCCTAAGATCTTGGTTTAACATAACCAGTTGAGTTTGCCAATCATCATTGGTTCTTTATTAGTTCTTAAGGAATGTTAAAGCAATCATGTGTTACCAGGTCTTTTGAAATCTAAAAGGACAAAGGTCTGAATTGGTAGGAACCCTAGATTCATCCATATGTGAAAAAAATGATCATTTGATTTTAAATAAAGCAATGGGTGTTTAATATTTTTTGTAATCAACAAAAGAATTCTAATATTTATCCATGACCTTAATATATAATATAAAACTGTGTATATAAAAAGATCTATTTATGAAAAGAGTAACTTAATCCCTTAATAATTTTTGTACATATAGATTATATTATTTCTATAGGTAGGTAAAAATTTCATGTGTTAAATTGTACATATATTAGAATTTTCATTAAGATTTTGTTTATAAAATTTCATAGAATTTAAAAATTACTAAATACTTAATTAATCAATTTTATTTTAACACAAAATCTTTTTTAAATATAAATGAATATTTTTTAAGATAAATGAATATTAATTATTAAAAATTACATATGTACACATAAATTTTTAATTTATTTAAAATTTAACATGCTTGAACATCACAATAATATTATATAATGAATAATTAACTTCATGAATTATAATTACTCATTTAGGTTTATATCGAGTTTAATTTTTGTTCCGTCAAAAACAAGTCGAGTTTAATTTTTATATATGATTAATGTAAAAAAAATTCATTATTAATAATTTAGAAATGATTGTTGGTATGATTTGTGGTTGTGTGGCAAGTCATGTAATGTAATATTTACTCTTTATTTTTTTTCTTCTTATTATATTTTTTCAGGAAGCAAAAATTACATAAATAGCGACGAGAGATAAAGGATTTTCATTGAGCTTTGTTCTCTTTTGTGTTAGTGAGAGAAAGTTCTCTCTGTTTCTCTCTCTTTGACTCAAAACCCTATTGCGTGCTTTGCAATCGACCCCGATTATGGCCAACAGTAACCTCCCTCGAAGAATCATCAAGGTTCGTATCCATTTCCTCGTTAAGATCCCCATTTCAATTTCATTGATCGATGCCAAAAACTAAAGGAACTCGAAATCCGTTCTTGCTACCTTGCTTTGTCCCCGATTTTTTTAGTATCGCGTGACCCAAGAGCTTGATTGAACAAATTACTGCTATTTTCATTTAGAGTCGATTCCATAATCGTTTCTTTTTCACTGTACATTCTTTAATTTCAGTGATGCTGAATCGGGGGTTTCGACTCCCTCTCTTTTTTTTGCTTTTATCTTGTTTGGCATCGAATTTTAGTTCTGTATTTTTTTTTTCCATTCTGTGTTTGAATTTGATCATTGTGAATGTTTTGGTGACTCTGCTTTGTTTGATCTCAACAGGAAACGCAGCGTTTGCTCAGCGAGCCAGGTAAGTTGAAATTTCGAGCAATTGTTTAATGCTTTAGAAGCCCAAGCTAAGTTAAATGGGTAGTGTTTGTTGTGCCTCTTATTTTTAAGCTAAGTTAAATGGGTAGTGTTTGTTGTGCCTCTTATTTTTAGTTAAATTTGTAAGATACCTTGAGTGTTGCCTTGTGGACTTATGCAAGAATTTCATCCTTGTTGTGTTTTGTCGTACTGAGTTAATTGTTTCGGTGCCTTGTGTGATGATCTGATGATGCAGCGCCTGGAATTAGTGCTTCCCCTTCGGAAGACAATATGCGGTATTTTAATGTGATGATCCTTGGCCCGACTCAGTCCCCTTATGAAGGTAGTAACGAACTTAACAGCATGGTTTTGTATCTTGAAATGCTTGATGATTTGTTGTATCAACGAGTAATGAGGAAATTATTTCCAGTTTTTGACATTTTCTCTGAACAATTATGCGTTACAATCGGACAATTGAATGTACTTTGCGAACCTTTCTGAAAGGATGACTGTCATTTTTTTACCATAAAATTTCTTTTTTATATCTGTCGTTATATGCTAGCAATCTTATGCTACACATGGCCTGGCTATAAAAAGTTGGCCTATTAGTTACTTCGTTGAGGGCGAACCCTGACATAGCGGTAAAGTTGTACCTTTGTGACTTGTTGGTCATGGGTTCGAATCCGGAAATAATCTCTTTGCATATGCAAGGGTAAGGTTGCATACAATATCCCGCCCCCTTACCTTCGCACAGCGAGGAGCCTCTGGGCAATGGGGTACGTAATTTTTATTAGTTACTTTGTTGTCGCAATCCGAATGATGATGTGAAAATTGAAGTATTATGCCATATTGTTATAATCGCTAATAACTATAGAATTTCGGCTTCTTGAAGTTATATTGTATTGTCTTGTTATGAATGATGAATTCAAGCCCCATTCTACTCCTGAATCTCGGAACATTTTCTATTAAGTGCATTATCTTGGTCCCCTGTTTTTTCGCTATGTTTATCACTGACCTAAGAATTCTTTTGACTATTTACATTATATTTACAGTTTACACCATATATATTATCGATTTCTATGGGTTGCCACCCTCATTCATCAAGAAACTGCTTTATGTCTTGTTACTATCTGCCTGCATAGGTTCACTTTCTGCTAGAATAACTAAAAACAGTTACCTTTTTACAAAAAACATTTTTTGATGACCAAACTAAATTCAATGCCATTCACTTTATAGGCAGTGCTTTATGGTTGCTATAATGGTCACTTACTTAGATACCTTTGGATGCTTTCAATTAGATACTGGAATTGAAAATTATCTGCTCATGTTTTTTTTTTTTTTTTTTTTTTTTTTAATAGAATACAAACCTGTATAACTAATCATTCATATGATAGGACAACTTTCATTTTAGCATTAACAGTTAATATTCTGCATTTTACTATAAAGTACAGTAGTATGCCCTGCAGTTGGAACATAATGCAGAAGTGTTTCATGTCATCTAGTGTCAGCTGGGTGAATTCGGAACTCCTGTTTGTAGTGCAGGCCCTCCTTACTTGTAGGCATGATGATATCCTATGGCTAGCTTAATGATACTGATATTTTTATTGCCCCTATATCAGAATCAAGTGTCTCATATCTTTGCTAAGATGCAACTTTTCTTATTTGTATTACTAGGGGGAGTTTTCAAGTTGGAATTATTTTTGCCAGAAGAATATCCAATGGCTGCTCCAAAGGTACTTAATTTAGTTGATGCTTATATTTTTTCTTATATACATTGTGGTATTCTTCTGAAGCATAAGTTTTGGATTTGATGTCATTTTTAGTTATTAATGTAATTGAAAATATGAAATATTTTCTCCATGAGTTGGGATAGCAATGGCATAAGTCTTAGCATTTCATGAGGAGATTGAACTAGGGTACTTATTTCCATACTTTTGAAGTCATTACCAATTCCAGGACAGGTTTAGGAAGGTGTGTACTTGCAGCTCTTGCATCTAATTGGGGTTTGTGTTACCCAAGGGAGTCTAGAGGGTTCCCCTCCCCCCTTTAAATGGATAATTTAACTATATCTATTCCATAGTTATCAATAGCGGCCGGAGCGGCCGCTATCGCGGCGCGTCAGAGCGGAGCGGCTGGGTGCCGCTACGGTGGGGCTTGATGCGGAGCAGTTTGGGATAGCGGGCAACGCGGCCGCTACAGGGAAGCGCCGTTGCGCCCGAGATTGCGGGTGACGCAGCCGCGATTTGTTTTCATCTTCTCCCTCTGTGATTTAGGTTTCCATCTCCTCCCTCTGCGATTTAGGTTTTCATCTCCTCCCTCTGCAAGTCGACGAAGTAAGAGATGCGGACGAGCTTGTAGTCGCAACTACTCTGGTGTCTGGTCG
>PYAF01000400.1:454662-466455 GCA_007407185.1 Glycine tomentella
GTTTCTTTGACTAATTTTTATTGTTAATGACAATTAGTGCATGAATTTTTAGTTATATTTCTCTTATATATTTATATTATAAATATTTTAATACATATATGAAAACATGAGAATAGCGGTCATCCCGCTACCGCTATCCCGCTATCCCAGTTTTGAGGGCGGCCGCTCCGCTCCGCTATCCGGGATTGATAACTATGATCTATTCATCTCATAATTGTGTGATTGTACAGTTTTTTCTTACTCTGCTGGTTAATTTAGTTTTAATTTTAATGATGATGATACCTAACTGATGGATTTAATCTGTGGATTTTTTTAATAAAATAATTATCCAATTATTCCTAATTCAATCAAGCATTGCTTCTTTCAGGTTAGGTTTCTGACAAAAATATATCATCCAAACATTGATAAGGTACACTTTGCTTTCCCTTATATTTTCATTTTTTCTTCTGTAATGATTTATCTTACATGAAGTTTATTGCAGCTTGGCAGGATATGTCTTGACATTCTGAAAGATAAGTGGAGTCCTGCCCTTCAGATTCGCACTGTACTTTTGAGGTATATTTGTCTTTCATCTTTTACTCTAGTTGATGTATATTTAAAGAGACCTTTCATTTCCTAAAGAAATGTAGTAAACATCAATCAGCTTTCCAGTATCAACCTGTGTTTGACTTCTATAAGATGTAATGATACACATGCAGAGAAATAGAGATACGCATGTATGCAGATTACCAAGTCTGAAAATAGTTTTGAAATTTAATTTTTATGCATCTTAATCACTTTGCTGGAATATTTTTTGTTAAGAAGATAGGAGAAAAGAATGTTGTTCAAGTGGTCACAAATAGTGAAAGTAAATATGTTATAGCGGAGAATAAACATGAAAATTGTTTGTGGACGCCAACTCAGTCTGTATATGCTAGTCTATCTGGATCTAGTTTTGATTACTAGAGCTACCTGCCCCCTGGTGTGGCCATAATGTATTCTAAATCAGTGAAAAATATTAACCTGCTCTTGATTGTGAAGAGTATTGTTATAATGTGAATTTTTTGTGGACCCTTTTCCAGTATTCAAGCTCTTCTAAGTGCACCAAACCCAGATGATCCA
This sequence comes from Glycine tomentella, assembly GCA_007407185.1. Lineage (NCBI taxonomy): Eukaryota > Viridiplantae > Streptophyta > Magnoliopsida > Fabales > Fabaceae > Glycine > Glycine tomentella. The sequence goes on from PYAF01000400.1 coordinate 455,764, forward strand.
CTTTCTGAGAACATTGCCAAGCATTGGAAATCTAATGAGGCCGAGGCAGTTGAAACGGGTATGTCTCTTCTGCTTGTACGATTACATAAATGTTGGTTGTTATTTGTTAATGATGGCATCAAACATGTCATGTGCATCTTATGAAAATTGTTGTGTTGAAATCCTGCAGCCAAGGAATGGACCCGGTTATATGCTAGCGGCGCTTGATGCTTTGGAAACTTTTGGCTTCTTATAGTGTGGAAGTGTATGCTAACTGTCAAATTGAAATGGAAATTTGGAGGAATTGTCTAAACTATTTTGGAGTTAATATTCCCCGTAGCTTCCGGTTACCTGTTAATTACTTTCTTTCTCCTGGAAGCATTATCTTGGAACTTGTATGAAAAATATGTGATCTTTTCTGTGACAAATTTAAACATGCTTCATCTCCCAACTCCTGAGTAATTTGGGATCCTCAAACTTAATAGTAAAAAATTTCGAATAAGCTTCTGTTGGTTTGTGTCCTTTTCCATGAATCCATATATATGTTGTTTGGTTGTGTAAAATCAAGAGTTTAACGCGTAAACATTCGTCCAACCAGGAATAGATCTTCTCGTGAAAAAAAAAAATGCATTAGTTTTAGGTTTAACACTAATTAGTTTTAGGTATGTTGGGGTCTCTCTTTGACACTGCAAAGTTGCGACATATTGAGGGACACGATCCCTGGTCTTAGGGTAGGGTTTTACACTGGTTAGGGTTGAGAGACTTGGGCCAATGGGCCCAAATGTTTTATTTAGTGTTGTTCCCCATTTTATGTTTTTATTTGTTCGGCCTCCATTTTGAGTCTGACTTAGCTTCTCTCCTTTCTTTTTTAAATTAAGCAAAGCATTTTGACCCCGGGGAAAAAAGAATAGCATATGATATGAAGAAACTAAATAATACTAGTAATAAAAATTCAGAAGATTTGGGACCTAAAATTAAATACAAATATTTTTAGTTTAGGGATCTAATTATAATTTTTTAAGAAAAATTAGTATGAAATACTAGTTAAACAAACTTATTCAAAGTTATATAACTTTCTTCTAGGAAGTTTTCAGAAATTTTTTTGTTCCCTTGCAATAGTTATTCTTTCATTAAAAAAAATTAATTGCCTTGTAAGTTTTAGTCAACGGGACAAATTTGACTACATGAAATTGCTTTTATCATGTGAGGATTGGAAAGATGAAATTGCTCTTATCATATGAAATTAATAAGATAAAATTTCCACCCCTCAATTTTAAGAGTACTTTTAGAAAAATAGTAGAAATTTGATTTTTTTTTTTTTTAGGAAATTTGATGTTTACTAATTTTTTATGAATTAGTTAAAAGGTTTACAAGAAACATAGGTAGATTCTTATTTAGTTGTATCTTTATTTTTATTTTTTGGAAATGTAATTGTATCTTATTTAGTGTTAGTGTCATTGTGTTTTTCAGATAATCTAACTTAGTTGGTTGAATAGAGGATATGAATTATTGTAAATATCTTAATATATCTTTAATTTTTAAGGTTAAAAATATTTTTTTCCCCACATTGTTAAAAAAAAAAAAAAAAAAAAAAACCCATTTATAGGATTTGTTACGTGTCAAATTAATATACAAATTAAATTCCCCTAAACCTTTTGATTTGCAATCGTTCGTTACTTTGTTCAGTTACATGTTTTTTACTTCAAAATTGTGTATTTAATCGTTTGTTTGTCTTGTTTGGATTAGTAGTTTCACGTTTCGTACTAGTAAGGTAAGGCGTGTTTCCAATACGGAACTGTGGTGGTGTAGCTTGCTTTGCGCTAGCTGTATCCGTATCTGTATATATGCAATAACATCATTTTACATTGAAGACCGTGAAATAGAACTTAATGGGCAAAGGTCAGCTTAAGTACTCAATCATTGTAGTAGGTTTTGGCGTTAAGCAAATTTGTTCCTCTCACTTGTTCGGCCAATAGTATTAAATCAAACATTAAAGAAAAGGTTAAGCTAACGTTAATTCAAAGCCATCATTGATTCTCAATTATTCGCTGCGTGAAGAATACTCTATTTGCTTCCTAAATTACTCGTGAGAGCTAAGAAAACAGCTATGCTGCAATTTTATAGATGGGAAAATCTTAACAAATAATTGTTTCGTCATTTTTGCATCGTTCGAACAGAAACAGAGGACAAGTGTACATAGAATGGACGTTTGGTAGATGAGTAATTTTTTCATATCTAAAAATCATGATTTTTAAGAAAGTTAATTTTTGTGAATTATAATTTTTAAGAATGTGTAAAATATATTTATTATGAATTAAAGTTTTATATAAAATATATAATTAAAAAAAATTCTTCCACCAGGGATAATTGAATTCCTACCACCTTATAATATTTTTGTAAGAAGACGAGCTAAAATTAATTTATAAAATCATAATTTTCTGATATTTTTATTTTTATTTTTTATTAAGTATATACTAAATATGAAAATCATAACTTCTCAATTAAGATTCTAGTAAAAACTTTTCGTACCTAAGGGTTTTGGAGGCAAAAGTCGAATGGTCTACGACAAAGTAACATGATCAGCGGCATAGACATACATAGACTGTGTGTGAAGATAGTTATATTCAGTATCCATGCAATGCAATAATGCATGCCGTGCCATCATTAGGTTAAAGAAAGAAGAAAGCAAGCAAGCAAACGAACTTCAAGAAGAGACTGAAGAGTGAGTAGACGACAGGAACAACCCCCAACACCCTGCGTTTCCCCGTTTCAGCTTCGCAACGCTCTAAATTATGTTGTCGTACACCGTACGTTTCGTTCGGTACAGTAGCCTCCACGAACCCCCTTTCTCCCTTTATTATTTTTCTCTATTATAAATTATTAATACATCAAATACTTAATTCGAGTATAATTAAATTCATTTTTTTTAAATAGAATTTTATGTTTGAATATTATGAATAAAAAAATATAATTTAAAAATTAGTCATCCATAAAATTGATAAATATTTTAATTTAATAACATGATTAACAAAAGCTATAAAAAAAAAACTAAAATAACTTTCATCTTTCACTCGTCTTTCATTTCAGACAGATTCTAGCATGTTACATTAAAATACAATGAGTAAATTATATATTAATGTTTACATATAAAATCTTATCTAAATTGAAAGACAAATGTTAGAAATGGAAGCTACCTTCGAGGTCTTTTTTTAATTTATTTAAATTCATAAACAAACTTGAAACCATCATATACTTTCAGAAACCAAATTTACCATTTAAGCTTATAATAATAATAAATTATGTTAGGCAGACATAGGGTAGTCTTTTTCTGTTGGCTTTGTACCTTTTATTATTTGCCCTTTACAGCGCACGTGTGGCCCACGTGAATGCCGGTGGTTTTAACAGCTGGACACACCGACACACGCTTGAGGTTAAACAAGATTCCACAACATTGGAATTGGAACACTTCTCAACCACAATCACCACTTACCCTTAACCCCCTAATCCAAATTGGAAAATGGTAAATTCCCTCTTTTGGAAAAGTCTCGTTCTCACAAGTTTTTTTTATTTTTTTATTTGATCACCCTCTTGAATACTATTATTTTATCCTACCCTTTAACCTAACCTAAACTTTGCTATGGCCTCGATTTTATAGTATTTGGCAACTGGCAAGTTCTAGTTCTTGTTTGTCCTTCCACTAAACCCACATTGGAATTGGAGCCAAGGTTGGCGAAAAGCATCTGCCTTTAAAACAACAAGTTTAGTAGTAGTAAATTCTGAATCGCTGATAATTGGTCACAAGAAGATCTAAAAACTTGACTCGTGGTCATGGCCCCTTCTAGAGGTCCACAAAGAATGGCAATCAACAAACCAACGCCCACTTAATTAGGATGAGTACCCATATCACAGCTAACATACAGATCAGCAAACAGCTGCACATCAAACACCGACCATCACCACCTTTTGGACTCTTTTTAGGGTTAGGTGAGAGAGAGAGAGAGAGAGAGAGAGAGAGAGTGCCCCCATTTGAAAGTGAGCAACTTCTTAAATGCCCACATGTGACCTTAACCACGAAGGGCGCACTAGAATGCATTGTTTTATACTATTATTCTGTCTTTCATCCATTATCTTAGGGTAAATAAATATAAAAAATAAACTAAGATTTGCTGGGTATATTATTAACTATGACTTAGTGGTCCACCGCCCAATTAAATTACAAAGTTCGTGGATGGAGTTATGAATCGTATCAACCACCCGAGACCACACCCTCTATTACATAACCAACCCTTTCATTTAAAACACATGTCCCTTGCCTTTAGATGTCAAACATAACCAATAAAAGGTCATCAACTTAAATGCCATAAATAACCGACTATTTTTCCAATCCCAAGACCGAGTCAGCTTTTGCAGCCTCTGCCCAATGGATAAATGACAATTCCCTTCTCAACAACACTCTTTAGTTATTATAGTACATGGTTTTAAGTCTTAAAGACAGCAACAACATACAAAGAAAGGAGGAAACTCGGGGGGAAAAAATGGGAACTTTTTATTGATTAAATGGCTAAGATAGGATAAAAAAAATAAACGATAATAATAACATTTTCATCCTTCTTTTGCTAACTCGGTAGGTACCCCCACCACTCATCCTATATCTCCCCCCTCAAAGTCTTCCAGTGTCCTGTATATATCATCACATATATACATTGTACAGATCCCCCCTCTAACTAGCACAACACCCTCCCCCTCCCTTCATTCTATATCTGTCTATATTTGTCTATCTTAAAAGGTAATTTAAAATGATAATTAAATCAATTGTACAGACATAAGAAAAAAACAATTTTTTTTTTTTTTTACTTTTAACCTTGAAGAAACTGGGGGGTACAAGAACAGCTGACCTAGTGAACTGAACAGGAATGGATAAGAAAAAAGAAAATCGACAAAAGGGAGCTTGGGAGGAACATGGAAACAAAGAGCAATGAGGAATGAATGAATAAATAAAAACTTCAAAAGAAACTACTAGACTATCTCTAGGGTTCCAATGGCATTGGCTGCTAAAGAGATTATTATCTGGTTTTGACTATGTCACAGGTATTGATGAGGTGATCACTTTATGGTGGGATCAAAAGACTATAGAGTTTAACTGGAGGTTTGGGGAAACAAGTGCAGAAGACAACATAGAAGCATTACAAGTCATGATGAGGTTCTAAAAGCTGTAATGCCTCACAGAGTGTTCCAACATGTCGTGACTAGGGCATACGATTTCCTTCACCCGGCTGCCATTTTTGTATATCTTGAAGGTCGGAACAATCCGAACGTTCTCTGCAGTGGCAACTGTTGGGCTTTGTTGAATGTCCACCTTTTATCAAAGACAAAAAAAAAAAAAAACAATTGCATGCATTAGGGAACTCCCATATTGCTCTCTTTTAAATCTAAACTAATAAAATAACAGGCACTGAAGTTAAAAAGCAACGACTTCATTTAATGTGTAAAGTGAAACTACCTTGAGGAAGTTAATAGATGGATATCGACCACATAGTGTATTGACAAATGGCGATATTTGTTTGCATTGCGAGTTAGATGCAACTTCAAAATGGACAACAGATACACCTGCCGAACTTATAGATTTATCAGGAGACTTGAAAAATGACTAAAATGAGTTGCAGAAGACTCCTCTTTAACCATTTCAATTACCTGGTAAAGAAATTGCAGCTCTAAACTGCTCAAGACCTGAGACTTCTTCCACTTCACCGCCAAATTTTAAATTTGTTACTTCTTCCCCACGTGATTTCTTTAGGGCAACTTGTGCATGGAAAAGAGATTCAGCAACTTCATTGTCATTTGGAAGTTCTCTCCGCAAGATCTCATAATCTTTGACTGCTTCCTCCCACCTTTCTAGCTGCATTTAACAACAAGCAATGATGACATCAAATACCTTCATAACAAAAACACAGTAACATAAAGAATAAGAAATCAATTCACCTTGCTGTTTGATGCAGCCCTTCGAAGAAGGGCCTTGGTGTAATTTGGTTGGATATGTAAAGCTTGGTTGGAGTCTTCAATTGACCTTTCCCATTGCCCAAGCTTAAACCAACAAGCTGCTCTATTGCAATATAGAACAGAATTCGAAGGGTCCAGTCTCAAACCTTCCCCATATGCCAAGCAAGCTTCAGTGTACCTTTCAGATTTAAAAAGATCATTTCCGCGCACTCGAGCCCTTGCCACCATCCTGACATTGTTGACCAAAACAGCAACTTCAACATTCCGGGAATCAATCTGACTGGCTTTCTCAGCAGCTGTAACCGCATTCTCGAACCTGCAATACACCCATCATCCATTTTCACTCTCCAATTGCCATCTTAGGATTTCCAATAAAGGCTAATAGAGTCTGAACTCACCTTCCCAATGCCATCTCAATCTGAGCTCTGACAAAATAGGAGTAAGCCTCAGATAGCATCCCAAAAAACCTTGCATGAGAAGAGGAATTAGTGTGTGGCTCTGATTTGGGAATATGCAACAAAATTGATTCCGCATCATCAATCTGGTGGAGCTTCAAAAACGCTTCTGCTCTACACATAAAGAGCTGTAAATTCAATTTCCAACCAGTTCAGCCATTCATCCACACCTCCAAAACATATAACAAAACAATCATAACAACCAAGGTTTTAAATAACAATAATTCCATCCGCATTGTCCCCACTACAATTGCAGCTGGATCAGCCACATTCGTCAGTAAAGATCGCGACAAAATCACAACTGCAATACAATCTAAAACCATGAAAAATCAATAACAAAACAATACCTGAGAAGAAGAATCCGCTCCAGCAGCAACAGCAGCATCAACTTCCCTGAGAACACTCTTCCAATCCCCAACCCTCCGTACATCCCCACAATTGCTGATATGCTTTTCCACCACTTGCAACCTCTGCATATCAGACGGATCTGGCTGCATCCCATGATAACAAAGGTGCTTCCTTGCATTCTCAACTTGTCCCAACCTGTCACATTACCACTTCCCATTCAAATCAACACAATTCCACACTCCACCCAAAAGCAACCAAAATGTTGTTTAAATACATTTCTCCATAACAACACATACAAATGCAGAATAAATTAAGCTTCTAAATCAACTTATGCACTAACTTCTCCAAAAGTTGAGATGCACAAAGTTGATTTTAACTTACTTATCCAAACAAGACCAAATCAACCAATGCCATCAAATCCTAATAGATAACTAACACCTTCAACAAAAATCAAATCAAAACAACAAAAGTGTAAAACACTTCAAACCAAAAAAAAAAAAAAAAAAAAAAGGAACTTGATGAATGATCTTCACCTAAGGAAAAGAGAAGCCAAACGCTGATGAGCCCTCCCATAATTAGGATCCAACCTCACAGCTTCCTCACATTCCCTCACAGCCTCACCCAACCTTCCGAGCCCCGTCATCGCCGCCGCACGGTTGCTCCGGTAAGCGGCACTCGCCGGCGACATCGCAATCGCGCGATCATAGAGACTCAACGCATCAACAAAGTTTCCCCTTTTGTAACACTCATTCCCCAACCTCTTCAACTCTTCCGGATCCACACTCTGCGCGTGTCCCCCTCTCTTCACCATCTCATTCCCGCCGCCACTGCCGCGAGTACTCACCGGCTCAGCCTTCCCTCCGCCGCGCATTATGCTCCCATGGCCATAGTTCCCCATCCCCGACCCCAACACATCGCTTCTACTAGTTCTGCTACTCCGATTCGGAGTCATCCCAGTCTTCAAGATCTTCCCGGATGGACAAATGTTTCCTGTGGGAAGAACATTCATCGCAGGCGAAGTCGCTGTCTGGCCGGAGTATATCAAGGGAACCGGCGCAGATCCGGAGTCAGATCTCGTGTGACCCGGCTTGCGCGCGGTGGGACTGTTCTCACTTGAACCAGAAAGTTCACCGGAGTTGTTGTTATTGCTGTGACTGTGAGCGTTGGTGTTGCTATTATTTTGGGCCGATTCGGGCTTTCGGGTGGGTCCGGTTCGACCCGAAAAGGAACCGGAGGAGCTGGAGCTGCTACTAGCAGCAGGCCCGCGCGTGGTCCGCAATGGCGAGACAGGCGAGCCCAGATCGAGTTCTCGGAAGTCGGGCTTGTTAATGTTGTTGTTGTCGTCGCAGGTGAGGGCGTCGCGGAACCGATCGGAGAAGGTGGCGTCTATGCCGACCACCTCGGAAACCGGCTTCCCCGACGAATGCGACATTGCGGAACAAAAGGGGTGGTTCAAAATTCGAGCTTGATGAACGAACCCTCTCCTCCCTCTCTGGGTGAGAGTGTGTGTTAGCAATGGGTGGTGGTGTTGGAGGAGTGAGAATTGGGAAGGAATGAAGAAGAAGACATGAATGAGAGAGAGGAGGAGAAAGAAAGAAAGGGATGGGGATCTCGTGATATATAAAAAGAACAAGCAAAGAATGAATGTGAGTGTGAGCGAGTGTTGGTGGTGAAATTCTAGAGAGAGAGGAAAAATATCAAAATAAAGCTTTTTGATTTTAGTGTGAGAGAGAAGAGAAAGGAAGAAAAAGGATGGAGAAGAAAAAGAGTGTGCTTTTATTTTCTTTTCCTCCTCCTTGGCTGCTTCACGAGACAAGGTTTGGTTTTAGTTCGCTTCTTCCTCTCCTTTCAATTCATTTTAGGATAAATTACTTGACTGGTATATACTTTCGGATAAAATTATGCCCTTAACAAATTAAGAATATTTTTTAAAATAACTATTATATTCTGTAAGAAAAAATATTACAATAAGAGGATTTTGTTAAGAGAAAAGTTTTTTCATGTGGAATAATCATGATTTCTGATACTATGTAATAAATACAACTTTTTTGTTGTTTATCATTATTTTTGAAAATATTTAGCTAAATTATTTGAAAATCAAAGAATTATATATTTTTTTATTGATTATTTTAATTATTTATCACATTAAATAATTATCTAATAAGAATAATATAATATTTTTATTATAATAAAAAATTGGAAAAATAAGATGATACTTCTTTTTATAGAAAAGTTTTTGTGAAAATCAATCTAAAAAAATTCTCAAAAAATCTTATTTTTTATAATATTTACCAAACATGAAAAATGATAATTTTAAATCTAAGATTTAGGAAAAACTAACAAAATTTCCTATATCAAACACCCTATGAGAGTTACATTTTTGTATAGTAAATATAGAGAAATATATATTCTAAATTAAGAAAAAAATTATTGTTAATATAATTTTTAAATAATTATTATCGTAAAAGATAATAAATTTACCATATATAGTTAATTATTGATGGAAATGACATAGTTAGAATTTTTTACATTATTAAAAATGTTTTACTTACTCTTATTATAAAATTTTAAAAAAATATTATATATAATAATTTATAATTAAATAATTTATATATTATTTGACTATTAAGAACATTATCCAATGATAAATTATTGTACATAACAATAATTATTCTTTATTATCATTGCCTTACAAATTTTAATTAAATGAGAGTGTCAATTTTTTTATTGTGGTAATTTATGTGTATTTAATTAATGTATCTCGCATTTTTATTTTAATAAAATGTGCTCTATTTTATTCTGAACTTTCTTACTTCTATAATTCGTTTTATTTGTTGTTTTTTCGTAAGGTAAATGTCACCCACTCTCTTTTCGGAGGAGTGAGAATCACTCTCTGATCTCATCCTTGTGGCCAAAGCCACGTTTCTCATTCCCTGTCAGTTATCTGTTTTACTTGCCACTTGTCCTCCTTCTTAATTACTCTAGCAAAGTAGATAAGTCTCTCCTACTACTTTTTTTTAATAATTATATAATTATAATTATACTAGTAATATTTTTTGGGATAAATTGCCAAACTGGCTCAATGAATTTCATTTCTCCTGCCACCCACAATGATAACTCATTTATATTATTGGCTTTTTTACATAAGGGGGTAATTTTTTTTTACAAATTATCGATTGGGGTGTTTTTTAAAAAATTTATGAAAAATGGGTAAGTCTTAAAATTTTTTACGACTTTTAAAAAAAAGTCATAAATAATCTTATAATTTTACTTTTTTAATTTTATTCCCTTAAAATCGTATAACTTCTTACGATTTTTAAATTATTATAATTTTTAATTTACAACTTTAAAATCATAAAATAAAATCGTAGTAAAATATACGATTTTTATTTATTTTTTAAATAAGTCATATATTATTATACGACTTCACTTATATTTTATTTTTTTTATTTCAGTTGGAAAGTCGTATAATATAATACGACTTCCTATTTTTTTTTAAGTAGAAGTCGTATGAAATTGTACGACTTCTACTTTTGTTTTTTTTTTTTTTTTTTTTTTTTTTTTTACTTTTATATTTTAATTTACGTTTTTCTTTTATGTTTTTTTAAATTTTATTTAATTTTTTAAAACTATTTTATTTAGTTAATTTTAATAAAATTATTTTATTTATTATTTAAGAATATCCTAATTTTAGTATATTTGTTTGATTTAATATTTTGTATAATTTTGTTTATTTTGTATTCAATATAAACATTAAAAGAAAAAATTGTTTTGTTTTGTTATTTAATTTTCTTTTTTAATTTTAATTGTTGTTTACAATTTACCAAACAAAATAATTTAAAAATACAAAAATAACATAATTTATATAATAAAAATAAAAACAACAATTAAAATTAGGATATTCTTAAATAAT
>PYAF01000400.1:466555-506459 GCA_007407185.1 Glycine tomentella
ATTTATATAATAAAAATAAAAACAACAATTAAAATTAAAAAAAACAAAATTAAATAACAAAACAAAACAATTTTTTCTTTTAATGTTTATATTGAATACAAAATAAACAAAATTATACAAAATATTAAATCAAACAAATATATTAAAATTAGGGTATTCTTAAATAATAAATAAAATAATTTTATTAAAATTAACTAAAAAAATAATTTTAAAAAATTAAATAAATTTAGAAAAACCTTAAAGAAAAGTTAATTAAAATATAAAAGTAAAAAAAAAAAAAGTAGCAGTCGTACAATTTCATACAACTTCTACTTTAAAAAAAAATAGGAAGTCGTATTATATTATACGACTCCCAACTGAAATAAAAAAATAAAATATAAGTGAAGTTGTATAATAATATACGACTTATTTAAAAAAAATGAAAGCCGTATATTTTGCCACAATTTTATTTTACGACTTTAAAGTTGTAAATTAAAAATTATAGTAATTTAGAAGTCGTAAGAAGTTATACGATTTTAAGGGAATAAAATTAAAAAAATAAAATCGTAAAATTATTTACAACTTTCTTTTTAGAAATCGTAAAAAATTTTACAACTTACTCCTTTTCCGTAAATTTTTTTAAAAGCACCCCCAATCGGTAATTTGTAAAAAAAATTACCCCTTTTATGTAAAAAAGCCTATGTTATTTCACCTTGAAGACGCTCATTAAATTCCTAAACTCTTGAAATTCATAATGTAGGTTCACTGCTTCTAATTCCTCGTAAACCACAGAAACACAAAATTATTTTAATTACTAGATTTTAAGAGCCTGATAAGTTTCGAACCGGCCCCGTAATGTTATGGGTTAGTAATTGCTTCAATTTTCACCATGCGGTATCAAAAACTGGTCCGAATTAAATACCATGCTTTGCTGAAAGGAAAATCACACGGTCACTACTTATGAAATTAGTTGACAAAAAAACAATAATTAGTACTAATCAATGCACTAATCCATGCGTTCAACGGCAATTGAAGTGTAATTAAGGCCCCAAAGTCCAAATAAAGCACTTTTAGAAACATCGACCTAGATAACTAAATATCCATGGTATCTGACCCGCTAATAAAAATTGATCCATTTGATAAGCATTTTATTCATATTTTAGATGTGAGTTCAAATATTAATGGATAAATATTTTTATAAGTATTAGTATTTGATTCTTGATGTTTTCATCTCAAAAAACCTATGTGTATGTGCCTTGATGTTAAAATAAAGAGTGTTCCACCAATTAATAACCCGCTGCCAATGGCATTGCATTGCCACCACACCAGAATCCAGAATGAGAAGTGTACTAACTCCCTCTCTCCCTCTCTCCCTCTCTCCCTCTCATTCATCCATCCCCAAACAAACAAGTCCTACACCACGTGGCAAACAGGAAGTGGCTGTGGGCCCCACACAGCATCAAAATCAACCCTAGAATTAGCAGCCAGCAAAGAACAACAATCACCCCCTCCAAATTCATTGTTTCTCCTTCTCCATTTAGGAAATGACTCTCCCAAACTACATCACCATGATGTTCATTAACCCACATCTCATTTGAGAATTGAGACCACCACCCCCATGGACCACACTGTACAACAAGTGGAGCCCACCTACATCTCACTACACTTACTCTTTTTTTTTAATTTATTTCATCTACAGTACTATAGCTTATAAATAATTTTATAATCAAATAAAATAACAAGTCCAACGAATGTAGCTGCCTTGATAACATCAATGGAAAAGAGTAAGTGTGGAAAACTATTTGATGTTGAGGGGAGTAAGTGCGGAAAACTCAAAATTAAAGTTACTCGTCTTTCGATTGATATATTCTACCTGTTTTATAAAAAATTATTTGAGTTTATTTCATATAAAATATATTAATAAAAAAGACGAGGAATTTTAATTATAATTAACCTTTAGATCAATTAAAAATTAAATTCATAAACAATTTAAAATATAAAAATTTATGAAAATGTTTTTAAAAGTCATCGAACTCATTAAAAAAGTCAAATAAAATAATAATCATTTTTTGGTCATTCTATTCAATAGCACTGTACTTCCACATTTTTTCTTCGGTTCGACCGGTGGTGTGTGTTCATCTTAGATTCTTGAACTGTTTAGATTATTTTCATTTTCTTATGCAATTTAATTATATTTTATCTTTTAATTTATTTTTAAGTTCATTTTGATTCTCTTATTATTTAAAATTTTAAGACTTAAATGTGTTTGAGGTTCTAATAAATTATCGAATTTTATTCTAAATTTAATAATTCTTTTCATTATTTTGAGTATCTTATATATTAAAAAAAATTGAGTCATTGTCATCGATTAAGTGAAGTGGCGATGTCACTTCATTGCAATCATTTATAATGTTGGTAAGATCGGTTTGTAAGGTGACAAATAATTAGTTAATTGATGACAGGAATTTGAAACAAAAAATTTAATATATCGAAAACTCATAACTATAGAAAAATTTATTAGGGACTCATAACAAAATTTGATCATTTAGGAGGAACTTTAAACATATTTAATCAAAGTTTAATTGGTCATTTGTTGTTTAAAAAAGTTTCAAAAAAAGTTTCAATTATGCCCTTTATTTTTTAAAATAAGATCAAATTGATCTCAATGAAAAATAATTTTGATCGTATTTTTCAATATTTTCAAATAAGACAAAAGAAAAATATTAGTCAAAGTTCAATATTTTTTTTATTACTCGTTATTAATGATGTAATATGAATTGAACATGTCTTGTGTTTGTGTTATCTTAAAAGTGTGTACATGAATAATCCACAAAGATGTGCTCAATTCTTATGAGAAACATATTCTTATAGGGGAATATCCATGTCGCTTCATCCTCTGAGACTTATTGATAATTGCTATACATACTTAACCTGTACACTTAAATTGCATAGCAATTATTTGATTTCTTTTCTTTTAATGCTTCTTTTGATTTAAAAAGATAGAAATTTAGCTTCTTCTGAGATTTTATTAAGAGAATGCTAAAGTTAGTGAATTCACAGTATTTTGGTTCTACTTTTTGTAGAGTTTAACATAGCAGTAGAGGTCTGAAAAATGTTGAAGAATTGGTGCAGCGCGCTTAGCGTGAAACACCAAGCTGGAAGCCAACTGTACGATGTATGTGCGCTAAGCGTGCATTTGGATGTTTAGCGCGTGGTCACTTAAGTCAATTGCTCTATGCACATGTGCTTAGTGTACACATGTAGGCTTAGTGCACAGTGATTTTTCGAAAAACATAAAGTGCAGCGTTTTGAAGGATATAAAATGATGACACTGTGCTTTTGGAGGGGGTAGTCAACAAGGGCACAAAGGGAGGCAAACTCACTCACTTTGGAGTTCTTCTTCTTCTATTTCATTTGTTTCATCTTGTATTGTTTAGCCTCTCATGATTATGAGAGACTAAATTATTCATTGTTGGGGGCTTGGATACCAAACACTCTCTGATGTAATGACATTTACTATCCATCTAATGTTATTTCAATATTATTGTTTTATTTCAAAGTTTATTGTTTTGTTTATGGTTTGATCATCCATTCACATGTATGTTATAGGATTTAATCATTGAGAAATGTTTTTACCTTAATAACTTGAAGGAGCTTTTAGGTAATCCATGTCTAGGGATAGAATGATATTATTTAGCCTTATTTATGCATCTTTATTCTTAAAACAAGTTATTTGGTTTAGCTCTTTGGGGATTATGAGTGAAATTAGGTGATTTAGGTTCTTCCACATGAGGAATCATGGTCAGAGTAATTTAGTTGATGAAAGTAATAGTTGGAACAACTTTAAATGAGATTTTTTTTTAACATTACATCAAGAGTAATTTTGATAGACCAAACACTCAACATTTTTACAAAAATCTGCACTCAATATCACCTTTCCCACCCAAGTGTTTGTTTTTCTTGCCTCTTACACCTTGCTCTATTTTTATGTCCTTTATCATTGTTGAAGTTTACATTTTCTGCACTTTAATTTTGAAATATATCCACTTTTAATCATTTTGTTGCTTAAAATTCGTATATTCAAATTCGTAAATAAATCATAATGAGAGATGGAGAGAAATAAAATATAAGTATTATATGCAGTGGCGGACCCATGAATTTTAGTTTATGTCCGCACATTTAGTGATTTAGTGACTTTATATACAAGGTTATAAACCTGCTCAAAATATAGTTGTTTTTATATATAATAAGATACATGTAATAGTTTGATCAAATATTAAACTCCCAAATTTTACCAATCATCTAAAACAAATATAAGAATATACTCCCATACATCCATACATAGATTATTTGATATATGATTAAAATTATTAAGTATTTGAATAATTACTGTTTAGTGTCTTTTTGGATACAAATTACTGTTTAGTGCTTAGTATATATTATCCTTTTTCTTAGTATTTGAATATTTATATTTTCTTGATATAAAAAATTGGGGATATTAAATTTTTTATGATTTATTTAAGTTTAAGAAATTTATACATTTTATTTTTATTGTATACAGCATAATTTTTTTATACATACATAATTGATATATAAATTATACATTTCAACTGATACAATATTTGCCTGTCAACGCTACCCATTATAAAATATAAATATAACAGACTTTGTGTCATTTTCCCCAATCTGTAGTTAATAACACTGGTAACAGGAATCCATGGAAATTCGCACAAGAAAATGACAATATGTGAGTCTGAGATTAGCGGTGAGCACCTAGGAAATTAATTCCAGTATTTGAATAAGCTAGATACTCAATAAATAAATAATCGGTGCTTGACTTTTTAAAAGGGTGAACTAAAAAGTGATTGAGTCTATCCATTAAAATCTTTCATCATACTAACTTACCTGAGGATCAGGATAGTGACTGCATATGCTGCCTCAGTTCTTAAAAACCGCGTGCGTGCTCCTTCCATCAACAGCCAATATTACCTTGGGATCAATTAAATACCACAAAGTTGCCATTAGTACCATATCATAGCTTTTGACAGTACCATACCAACTATCCATAGCTAGCAGCAAAGGAGGGACGTTCCCATCCTTTTCCTCTCCAGCTTCATGCAAATTAATCACTCACTCTCTCTCTCTCTCCGCCACCATATATATACATCACACCACAACCAATATCATCAACACTTCATTTCTTACATTTAAAACCTTAGCATCATTTCATATATACAAATAACAAGGCTTCTACCTTCTCTCCCAGGCAGAAAAGTAATTAGAGAAAAGACATTCCATCAAATAATTTATTCAAGCTCACTACAATCCTTGAAATTTATCAAGTTATTTTGCCACTTCATTATGTGCATTATTTGGACAAATTCACATGAAATTCTGCAGGTTCATCAAAATAAAATAAGATAAAGATGTGACCCCATTGATCATTTGCTGCTTTCATGCAATTTGTAGAATCTTATTCACCCAAAACCAGCTGAATTCTAAACTGACTAGCATCACCCACGCCGTCCAATTCTGAATTCTAAGCTGAATTCAACAAACCCACAAATAACCTATAAAATTAACCCAAAATAGGGGATAATCTTAATCATTGATGAACCTAACCCACCAATTTTTCAGTGAAATAATGCAATTTACTTCAAACTTTGGACAATCTCTTAACAGTATGCGGCGCTCTCACAATTCCTCAATTCCTCATAGAAACTTAAAAAAAAAAAACGCATATTTGGATAATTCGATTCACTCATCATGGCTTCAGCCTTGAGGCTTGGATAAAAAAAAAAAAAAAGCAAACCTTCGAAGCTTCAGGTTTGGATAAACTTGGAAAAAAAAAACACATTTTAATGTCTGCACGTGTGGACATTGGCTACCTCCTGGGTCCGTCCCTAATTATATGTGATATGATATAATAAGAAGAGATAGAAAGAATGGATAGATGTTAAATAAGTGTTTGAAAAAATTGTGTGTTTAAATATTGCAACTATTGCTTTAAAGACTATAATAAAATACTCAATCATATTTATTTATCGTTTCTTTTAACTTATAAGAACAAAGTAAATAGAAATTCCACGTTTCATGGCTAATGGAAGTTGACTTGGCTTATAAGATTTAAGTGTGCCATACAAAAATCTCCGATTGAATTTTATAATTTTTCATTATTAGACATTAATTAAGCTGCATCATGCTTTAATTATGGAACAACCTCTTCACCTTTTCCCCCTCAATAAAGAAAAGCTTAGTAAGAATCGTATTCCATATAATGCGCGTATTGTATATAAGTAAAAAGTAAATAAAAATGCGCGTATTGCATACATGATAGTATATTATATATAAAATTGTTTTATGGCATATGCATCTCTAGTTCGCTTCTTTATGTGGGAAGGACAAATGAGTAGTTCAAGCAATTAATTCGACGATGTGCTTGCGAATGGGTGCTCCACTTCAATTATTTTCTACCAAAAATGGGTGAAACTTCAACTTCCTTTACTTAATGTAAATAATATATATGATATTTTGAAAAATAAAAATAAAATACCCTTAGTTTCCTTCTATGACAGTCCACTCATCTATGTAGATCTTATTGTATTGTTAATTAAATTAGGGGTTTTTTTTTTCATCGAGAATCCTTTACCAAGGACCAAAGAAGAATTAAAAGGTGCAAATTAAGAAAAGAACCATTCCTTCCTAAGCAATACACAACATAATGGTATTGGATATGTATTCTAGGGAAAGTTCAATGTACTAGACACTAAGAAAGCATCTACTTGGGGTATTGTATCATATTATAATGTAAAATTACTCTGTTACTTTCACCCAAAATAAATAACTATTATCATTTATTGGTTCGTTAAACAAAGCTAGAGTGCAAGGCATCTTACTTTTTTTATGGCATTTCTTCAATTATTATATTAATTATATCAAAGAGTTTAGCCATAGATATGGCTAACAAGCGCTAATTAACTTTGTCTCTTACTAATATATTTTATAATTTAATGATAACATAAAACTAATTTAACCTGCATATTTTTTTTTTTATAATTTACAGTAGACATAAGGGTAGCAAGACACTACCATTAAGATAGTTTTGGTGGTATACAAGGTCCGTAGAGTCAAAACTTGTGTATATGCATGCAGTAGGGAATATTGATTGGCCACTTTTTGACACAATTTATGACATTGGCACCACTATAAGAATTGGGCAACTTTTTTAGTATATTAAAGTTCACACCGGTTTCATAATCTGAATTTTAGAATTAAATATGTTTCTCATATTTTTAGAAAATAGGTTATTTTTAAATTATTATTTTAAATTTATTTTTGGTCAATTACGTATTTGATTTTTTTTTTATATTTTAACGTAATATTTAACATTAGTATCATTCTGTCATTTTGTTAAGTGATAGACATACAAAATGTCATGTCATCAAGTCTAATAACTAATATGTCAATACCACATCATTTTTATTATTTAAATTATTTTTAAAAAAATCATTTCTATTTCTTCCCCTTCTCCAACAAAAACCACCACTGTCATCCAACCCCGCACCACCGCCATCATCCAACCCTCACGACAACAAGGTAGATGCTCGCCAACGTCTTGAACGTCGAGAAATTGTACACCAAAAAGTGATGTGCACGTCGACCTGACCTGGCTGCAGTAGGTTCGGTCCACACATTCATTGTTGTTCATCGTGAACACCATCACTCTCTCCTTGGTGCAACACGCGCTAACAATCCCCTTTATAAAGCTCAAGATTCCTGACGCGGTAACCGTTGTCACTGTCCTCGATTCTAGTTCCATAAATCAATCCAGATCCTCCACTAGGATTACCGACTTCGTCGTCATTCCCATCAACAGAAACTTCATATCTAAAAGGGAAGAAGGAGAAGGGGAGGTGGAGACCGAGGGCAAAGTCAATGACATGGTCGAAGGTGGTAGCGTTGGGTTGGAGAACGTGGTGGCGTGGGGTTGTTTTTTGTTGAAGAGAAAAAAGGATAATTGAATTTTTTAAATAATTAAAATAATAAAAATGATGTGACACTAATATGTTAGTAATTAAGTTTGATGACGTGACATTTTATTTATCATGTCATCACATAAAAAATAAAACTAACGATAAGTATTACGTTGAAATATAAAATTTTCATAATTGATGAAAAATAAATTTTAAATAATAATTTAGAAATAACTATTTTCTAGATATAAAAAAACATATTTAAATCCTTAAATTTAATAAGCAGCAAAAGCACTAATGTATGCTATAAAATCTATGAATCCTAATATTGTTTGCCAAATGGTTCCAATTCTAACCACCCTAGCTAGTTTCCTCCAAATTAAAAGGCTCCCTTTGATTGGTGCAATTGTAATATTGTTTTTTCTCCTTTCACTTTTATTCTGGCAGATGGGTTAGGTTAGGTAGGAGGCTTTATCATGCTGAAGAGTGTTTCACAATAATGTCTGAAAGAAACAAAACAGTTATGATCTCGACCGTTGGAGTATTGTAGATCTTCCTATAACCACTCGCTTTTATTACGGTTATAGACTATAGAGATTAATAAAAAAAGTCATAGTATAATTTCATCACCTGAAAGGTGGAAAAGAAGAATGAAAAAGCATATTCTATTGTGCAAAATGACAATACTATGAATAATGCAATTCGCGTATTCGGGTGAAAATAATGGATATGGTTCAATAGTCATCAACTCATCATCAATTTTTTTTGGATATTGACTAAAGAAGAGTCAAAGCCTTGCATTGCATTAACTTGTCAGCCTGCTACCCTTTGAGTTACTAATAAAAAAATATATAAACTCTCATTCTAACGATTATTTTAAAGATATGTTTTAATAAATTATGAAATGAAAAATAATAAAAATCATATCCATCCATTAATTTTTTTTAAAAAAAACTTAATTGAATTATTCATATTGTACGTTTTCAAAAGCAAATAATAATCCATAGCTCTTTTTTTAAAAATTTTAAATGATATTTTAATATCGTGTTTCTAAATTCTAATACTAGTATAATTTTAAAATATTATTATTTAATTTTAAAAAATTAATGATAAAAATATAAATTATTTAAATTTAATATTTTTTTATTTTAAAATTATTAATAATATCCTAAAAAAAATATTTTGCAAGCATTAAAAATCTTTAATCTTGGGTATCTGTTATAAAAAAATATCTCTTTTAAAAATTAATATAACCTATTTTAATTCTTTGAAATTAATCTGTCTGCCTTTTTGCAACCAGAAGTTGCTGTTCTAACTGATGGCATTTACTGAAAGTTAATCTTTGTTACTGAGACACGACAGGAGTAATAAATTGTCATTGTTTTGATTAATAAATTTCGAAGTTAAACGTGCGTGCGACAGAGTTTGTGCTTTCCAGTTAAGAAAATCATATGGCATAGTATGTTACGTATACGGAAAGAATGAAATAACTATGATTTTATTCGTATTTAATTATGAGTGTAAAAATATAGAATATATATAAATAATAAATTTAAAATTATTTATAGTTTTAATTTAAATTATATTAATTTATAATTAATCACTCTATCATTTATAGTCTACCAGGTCTCATAAGATGGTGGTGACAAGATATCATCAATTTTGTCTATCATAAATTTGTGGAACAAAAATGAAAGATCTTTGAAAAAAAAATTTGCATTTCGATTAAAGCTAACATATACAAACTTAATTATTAAGTACAAGTCATAACACAAAAGTTATTCTCTTAAGAGAAACAAATATGTTTAACCATCATAAGCTAAAAACAAAAAAACTTAATCAATTGAAAAGACAGAAGCAAGAAAAATGTTTAATTACTTTAAGAAAAAAGACAAAAGCAAAATGATTTAACCACTTAAAAAGTAAGAAATAAAATGACTTAATCACCTAAAAGATATAAACAAAAAATTGTTTGATCACCTATAAGACAAAAATAAAAAAATGATTTAACAACTTAAAATGCAGAAGAAAGATGACTTAATCATTTAAAATGATATAAACAAGAAAGTTTAATTACCATGAATGATTTCAGATGAAGAACATGATGTAATCCTTATTATATAACCATCAAGAAGTTATGACTTCAAAAAGACGTATCATTTGATAATTGGTATAAGTTACATTTAATGGGTAGATTGAAAATAATGATAGGTGACCATAAATAAACGAAAAAAATTAAGAAGAGAAGAAAAATAATCAATTTGATTGTTAAACTCTTGCTCTATGATACCATATTGAAAGAATGAAATAATTAAGATTTTATTTTATGAATGTATAAGAGATATATAGAGAGTATAGAGGTATAACAACTTAAAATTATCTATAATATAAATTTTAACTATAATAAATTACAACTAATTGCTCTATAATATCAATCATTTGTTGACATGATGATGGAATATACAAGCTCATTTTTTGTGAAAAAAGGAAAAAGAAAAACGAATGTATGAATCCATTAATTTAATAGATTATGGTGTGGTCAATTAAATTCTTATTCTTTACCTTTTACAATTGGTGCTTGATGTTACTTGGATAAGAGAAGTACAAGAGTACGTATTTAATGGCGTGTTTGAATTTGCATTGGATTGGAATATTTTTTAAGTGGAAGAGAAAACAAAGAAAAGTGAGAATAAACAAATAAATAAAATGAAAAGAAGTTAGTAGGAACATTATATTTTTTTAAAGTTGAGAATAAATAAATAAATAAATAATATGTGAGACTGATTATAAAAAACTTCTCTCCTAGAGTAGAGAGAAAGAAATTTTGATGAGATAAAAAATTTATCCATTTATCTGCTTACTCATTAAATTTTCTTCTCTTATCTTTTCTCTGATCAAATAAAAAGAAAGAAACTTAATCATTTTTCTCACTTATTTTTCCTTTATATACTAAAAACTAAGTTCCTTTTTTTTAATCATTTTTATTTCTTCTCATCTTCTACATGGAATCCAAAGAAAGTAATAATTTGATTCTTAAACTTTGACTTAAAGTTAATAAATTAATCTCTATGAAATTTTCAAACACGAGTTTTATACTAGTACAGTACTGTTCAACCGTTGATTAAAAACGAGGGTGATTTATGACAGCTTGACAAAAGTTTCTTCTATTCAACGAGTGCTTGGGAGTGTATGTATCTTAATTAGTCAACTCACAAAAGAGTAACGTTGAAGGTTTATCATTACGACAAAAATCAGAGGGCGTTTTCTAGCTATCAGAAACACTTGTTTTCTGTTTAGTCTAATTTAATGGTTTACCCCAGATTTACTCTTATGTTTCAAGGTAAAGCATTCGGCCAAAAGACATGATTTCAAGGGAAATGGGAAATTTGTCACATACACATGAATTAATTAAGTTCAATAAGCTAACTAAAAAACTAGCACGTGAGATCCCAAGAAACAGTAATCACTGGAGTTAATATTATGTGTTTAAATGATTAGTAATATTTGTTTTTTTTTTCACAGCTATCTTTCTTTGAAAGCATTCATAGAGGAAGTAATTTTGTTTGGTTGAAACATCAGTCTTTAGTGAAAAAGAAATGGAATGAAGATAAAAGAAATATAAGAAATAAGAAGGTGAATGTGTTTAGTAAAGAGAAAACAACAAAGGAGAGAAATTTAAGGGTGTAAGATTCACCCATTGTTTTTATTTTATTTCTTACTTATATTATGTTTGATAGTGTTTAAATGGGAAAGAAATGTGAAGAAGGAAAGAAAAGTATGAGCGAGAGCACGAGATTTCACCGTTTGATAGCCCCACACAAAATTATATACATGCCAGTATGCAAAAAATGTGTGAAATTATGCTCGCTTTTTGAATTTATTGTACTAGCTCATCTTCTCGCACTCGTGTTTGCTACTTGTTCATGCTCATTCTGCTAGTAGTGATCTGCTTTTCCTTTTCTCAATCTATTTTTGTAGCTTTTTTTAACCGTAATTGGGTTAGTTGCCTGTGCGATAATGTATTTCAAGTGACATATTGAGGAGAGGAGCATGTTTACCCATGGTACCCTATTATATGTACATGTAATTATATAATCGTTTATTTGATGTAATCAATGATATGTACATACTCTTAAAATCAATTATATGTACACATTATTATTTATGTGCATTAATTATATTGGAAATGCTATAATATGTTTAGATATGTACATTTATGTTGTTTTTTTAAGTGTCGTTATGTTTAGATAAAAAAAATCTCATAATCAATATAATCAATTGTATATTTATACATTTATTTTCAAAATATCATATATTCAATTATACCAATAAGTTAATATAATCGTTTATATGAAATACATGACATATTTATATAAGGTTTTGTTGTGTTCACATGAGTATGAACAATATATTTAACGAGAAAATTTGTGTTCAATTTTCATCTTGTGCTAAATTTTCTTAGACAAGCAACAATCATTCATCGCGAACGGAATTAATCTATGACTAAGTGGCTTAAAAAAAATCAAATCGATCCAAAATAAAAATTAAAAACCATTTAAAAATCAATACTTTTGAATTTGTTTGGATTAATTTTTTACCAAATGGAGTGGTTCAGTTTGAGTTGTGATTGACATTTGTGAAACCGATCAAACCAAACAAAAATACAAATATTTATTTATTATAATATTTATATTTATTATTTGCATATATAAGATTAAATTATAATTCATTCCAAGTGTAATTCATTTTGTTTTTTACACGTACAACACAAATATATATGATGGAATTACAATTCATTATAAGTGTAATTTGAGTGAAATTATACTTACCTGTATTTTGACATTTTTTAATTAAATCTTCTATCTAATTGTTAATTGTTGTTATAAAAAATAATCATAAATACTTAATTAAAAAGGTGTATTCAATGCACTGACACTTCTTAAACGTATTAAAAGTCCAATCAAATCAATTATAAGAGTTTTATACATAAATGAACCAAATAAATATAAAAAATTTATGAAAGAATACTTAGATTATTTACATTCAGAAGTTGAAACTTTGTACAAAAACCTTGACAATTGACTGAGTATGAAAAGATTGTTGAGTTGAATTGACCTATAAATACATACATCATAGATGCGACTCAAAACCAACCAAATTAGCTTTTGCTAAGCCTCTTTCTACTTTGCCCACAGATAAGAAGATGTACATGAGAATTTGATTATTCCTCCTGCTCCA
This sequence comes from Glycine tomentella, assembly GCA_007407185.1. Lineage (NCBI taxonomy): Eukaryota > Viridiplantae > Streptophyta > Magnoliopsida > Fabales > Fabaceae > Glycine > Glycine tomentella. Next base: position 479,746 of record PYAF01000400.1, read on the forward strand.
CCGCTGCACTTGCACGTGATAGAAATGAATTGGGGAGCTTGCAAATTTAGAATGTCTAGGACTTTGAAAACTCAGTTTGTAAGATACGGTCACTTGAGAGCCTTTGAGGATTACACTGCAGACCCAACAATCATGGGTGTCAGATCCAGCAATACATATCACATGAGAGACTGGAAATTCTGGGGCTTTGGGAAATGAGATAGTACTGTTTCTTGGCCCCAAAATTAATGTTTTTTTTTTACAATAATTAAATATATCTTTTTATTACCAAAAGTTTAATAATAATTTACACATTTTATTTAATTAATTGAGTTAAATTTTCTTAATAGTCCCAAAACTCAAACTTTGGAACTTTGCTTTGTGATTACAAATTAAGGGTCACGCTAGAATTATTATTGTCATTACTAAATGTTGCACAAAGCTAGCGGTGCTGTTCCATGAAGGCTAGTATCAGATGAGTTTATATATAGGAACTCCTTTACATGATCCATTGTAAGTCTCAACAATTGTAGTGTGGATAAGAAGATTTTGTCATGAAGCTACAAAAACACGTGATAGGCCATGTTGTAGTGGAAGAGAAATCATAAACCTTTAGGTGGACTTTGGCAGTGTAAAATCCTTTTCTCTAGCTTTTGTATCTGTCTAAAGGAACTACACCATTTCTTATCCTCCTCTATCCTTATCCTTGAACCCATGTTTGATTCTCCTCTCTTCCTCTTCCTTGAAATTAAATCATGACAAGGCAACACAGTCACAATCTTCAACACTTTATTAACTCAACTCCTTCCCCCCAATTCAGTAACTCACCATCAACTACAAAGCTAGAAAAGGAAAAAAAAAAAATAGAAACCACTATGGCTTCGTCTTGGGTGGATTTTTGATAAAAATAAACAAAGTCACTGAAACTATTGGTCCACAGAAAATTAGAAACCAAACCAAACCACCGATGACATTAAAACATTTTTAAGGCATATTTGAAGTTGGTAATTTCCAAGAGGATAAAATGTCATGTGAGTAGCTTGCAAGAAATGGTGCTGGAACTTGGAATGTTGTCTGAAGTAACCTCGAATTATATTAGTACGGGGTTTATATAATTGAACGAAATTTTTTGGGACACTATAATCATGGGTGTCAGGAACATTATATTGATCGATTGCTATAGTTCATTAATAGGCATAGACATACCTATCTTTAGGCTTTCATGTCTTGTTCTTTGTCAAAGAAAAAGAAAGGCAACTAAATGGCAAGCTTTTCTTTAGGTCCCATGTCCTTAGATAAATAATCAAATCATCGACCATGATTGTAAACAATATGCTATATATTGTACAACTAATAGTGCATAGAGCATTTCCTAATTAGTGAATGAGCTAGAAAAACTTTATGATTTGTTTTAGATATGTTAATTCCTTAATAACACAAAATCCATATATAAAGGCATGGCTATGAAAATGAAATGAGTAGATAGCCTTTATGTTACAAGAGGTTTGAGGAGTTTGTACATGTTCTTGGGGGGCACTGGTTGTGTGTGGAAACAGGTATAGGGCACATGGCAATTATAATTAGGAAGAGGTGGATGAACTTTTTAGTGTCTGCTGAAATTAGGGCCATTCTACATAGGATTCTTGGACTGGCAAAAATAATAGGGTTAATTAGTTTTCTTCAGGGGAGGTCTCTGTTGTCCTGTCTTGTATGTGTGTGTTCAGTCTTTGTTTTTATCCTCAACTAGATTGTTTTTTTTACATGCTTTGAATCTAAGTTATTGTGTACATAGAGATACTATTTTCTACATTAATTTGTGGTTAAATTAAGAATATAGTATAAATAATATGGAGTGGAAAAGTGGCATATAAATGAGGAAAGTGTGTCAGATCACAACTATTTATCATTGATCCTTGTTATATGGAATTGGGATAAGCCCACTTGTGTGTCTCTATCTGTCTTAGCTCATTGTCACCATTCTCTTCCCTTCTTTGGTTTTGAAATTAAATAGAGAGTTGAGGAACTGCAAGGGCACGTGATGCCCGTTAGGAATAAAGATAAATTATCACAGTACTGGACTATTGGTAAATGCAGCAATGGCGAGAAAGAAGAAATCAACATCAACATCATCAACTAAAAAGTTAATTAAAGTCTATGATAGATAATTTAATGATAATTATAAGAAGGTTGAAAAAAAATAAAGAAAAAAAATCTAAAAAAAGATCATCTAAAATATAGAAATAAAAATATATCTAAAAAAATAATAAATAAATAAATAAACTAATAAATGGGATGGGCTGGATTATTCCACCTAGCACTTTGAAGGGAGAAATTTTATGTACATTTAAAGTGGTTTCAAGATTTTTTCCCGTATGGTGATTTGATTGACTCCTATTAAGTCATGTATGATTTTTGCAATAATACTTTGATAAGGTTCCTAAGATTAAGACTGTTTATGTTGTGCATTATTGTTAATATTACTTTAGTTTAGCTTTATATTGGACAAATGTCATTTTCTACCCTGTTTGTTCGGTTGCTTTATCAGCAAAAGGAATGGTTCATTCCCAAATTTAAAATCAATATACACAAAATTATTGCCTGTAAATTTTTTAATATCGTATTTAAATAGGTTTAAATTGTTAACTCTATTTCATTTTGAAATATTAAAGAAAAATAAATGTAAGGAATGACTAGTCGATTTTCTGAACTTTTTCTTAATCTTGTTGGAGTTACTAATATGCTTTAGTCCTTACTAGTACCTTTTTTTAATGCTTAAGACATTTTAATCACATGTCATTTTCTTAGAACTTCTTTATGATAAAATTATAATTTTCATCGTATAAATTTAATTTAAATTTCACTTTAATTCTTTGTTTATTATTCAATTTAGTCATTTAAGTGATTTTTTAATGTTAATTTAATTTAGTCTTCTGAGTTATTTTAATGACATTATTATTTCCTTCTAACTTGTCTCGGGTCCCAATTTAATGAAAGTTTCTAAAATGACAACGTTTTGAATAAGGATTTCTTCTTCCTTTCATACTTAATCATTAAACCACCATTCAAAACTTCCAAAACCACTACTAGAAAGCACCATTGTCCTGCACAAACTACCCCTATCTAGACCATCTTGTCTCTATTCTCTATTTTAGACACTCAACAATCACATAAAATCATCATTATTGACTAAAGCTCATACATTTATCTCTATAACTGGTAACAATTTTTATCATAAACTCATGTCTACATTAAATATCTAAACATTTTCTAATTTACTAAAATAAAAAAGAATAAACAATAAAATTAAAAAAAATGTTGATATGAAAAACTAACTTAAAGGTTAAACAAAATAAAAGGTTAAAAAATAGTTTAAAACTTAGATTAAATTTAGAGGATAAAATCACAATTTTATCCTAATAAAAGGACCTAAATTTTACTTTCCTTTTCATATTTCCAGCTAAGAATTTCAGCTATTATGTGTTTATTATTATATACGAAAAACATTTAAAATTGGAGGTGGGGGGGGTATAATACGGTACGGCAAAATCATTTTCATCCAAATTCAACAGTAAGTGCTTCTCTTTGGTTACCGACAATTGCAACCTGCCAAGTAAGTCAGTTTGTACCTGGCACTTCCCTTTATCATTTTGTACATCATGTATATATGATAAATCAATGCATTGCACACATATAAAATTATAAATTAGTTTTTAATAGATAACAAAAAAGTTTAGACCAATTAGGTTTCCGTAGCTCATCTGATTAGGACATATTTTAAAATTCATCAAACACTCACAAAATTACTTATATATTACTCACCAATAATCTTATATCAGCAATGAATTCAAATCTACATTTTTATGGGATAAGAATTCGATTTTTATCAAATGAACTAACATTTGTTAGCTAAAATTATAAATAATATAAGCATATTGTAAAATATAAAAACATATAGAATTAATTCTAATTGTATAACTATATAATGGTCTGACCGACGTATGGGTGATTTGTTATTTTTGTTACTATCTTGAAACAAACTGATAGTTGAATTTATTTCGTACTTTGAGAAAACATAAATGAAGAAGTTTCATTGATACAAGCAAAACACTAAATTTATAAAATTAAAATAATTTTGACTATAAACCAATTAATATCAACTGAGAAAATAAACCTGAAAGTATGAGTTATTGAGTCCTCTAAATACCAGTCATGTTGCAATATTTTATATTAGGTAACTTTGTTCTGAATGGACAAGCCATACAAAGAAAGTTAAAAAATAGTGCAGTATATAATTTTTCTCAGGTATATTTATACCAACATAATGTTACGAGTTATGAAATTATTGATCACGAGCCATTCCTTATTTCAAACCTAAAATATGGCATAATGATTGTTCCTTCTCTGTGACAAATCCCATTTCTTCAAAACTTAGTAGTGCTGTCTGAATCACAGTCCATATCATGAGGCCACTAAAACCACTATATATGATAGACAATTAACACAGTAATCACAGGATACTGTAATGATTAACATAATTATGCTCTGTCATTTTCCTCCCCCCAAATTTAAAATTTTAAAAGTAATAAAAAATTACTGAATCAGGCTCCACAAACTATTTTTTAGAAGGGGATCAAAGATGCTGTAGCGCTATTAATATCATTGTTTAGTTTGAATTTTTTTTTTCGACACAATAACACAACTTTTATTTACTTTTTGTTTCTTTTCCTTCTTTCTTTATTTTGGTAAAGTTATTTGCCAAATCTAGAAAGCTAAATTATTAACTCAATCTTAACCCCACTTTCTTTATGTAAGTTATGTCTGGGTAACATACGTAAATTAACTCTTGACAGTGTTCTGCTTTTCTCGCAAATTGTATACATAATACTTAATGCAAATATAATTAAAAAAAAGTTTAATTTCTGTCCAATATCAGTTTTAAAAAATCTATACTATCAACCATTTTTTTTTATAGAGATATACTACCAACCATTTAGAAATATTATTAGTATAATCTTATAAATAATTATTGTAAAAGTTATGAAACTTATGGTACATCACAATTTATGAGTTGATAAAGTGTAAAACTCATTTACACAGTTAAGAAATAGATTATTTACTCCTTAAATAATTTAATTTTTTTAAAACCAGATTCCATGCAACTATACAATCATCCAGTAATTTATGAACAATTGTTATAAAAAAAATCGTACAGAAAAAAAAAATTATTCATTCTGAGCAAGCCATGGCTCAATTTTTTTTTTTTTTTCATGTCAAATGAGGTAAAACATAGCTTTTAATTTTGCATAAACAATTATGTGTGCAACATTACTCCTCTCATAAATATAAATATTTGATTTTGGTTGCCCATAGACCATAGGCTTAAGCCTAGCAGGTATCAAAGTGTGTCAGCTCCAGATCAGCAGGAAGCAAGTTCACTATTTGTTTTTACTTATTGGAACAGAAAGATATGTGTTTGATGGGCCACATGGGTCCCTCTGTATCCTGATCCGTTGAAAAGCTTTCAAGAATTAGAACACTGGCCCAGCATGATTGACTTTTGATGGCCCAATAATGGGTCCATCATTGAAGGCCCATATTTCCCACCACTTATTAGGAAGTACTCTGAAACTCTGTCTCTCACACCCATTCATTGGAATAAATTCAATAATACCCAAATAAGATGCTATTAATATTAAAATAAAAGGGAGAACAAGCTTAACTTCAACGAAAGGTGATATACCCACTTTCTATTGGGGGAAAATGTGAAAAATTAAATTTCTAAGTTTACGTCTCTTCCACTAAGGCACACTACACTAACATATGGGGTCCAATTTCTTTTGCTTTAGGTGCACCCGTTCTCTCTGTCAATAATATTCATTCATAATGTTATTTGCCACTTCTTATTTGTTTTTTGCCTTTATGAACATGGAGGGGCTAGAAGTATTGGCAAACCAAGCAACAAGAAGTTCCTATCATACCTTTTAACGGCATCAACTCACATTAAACAAAAATTATAACGGGGTTTTCCTGTCAACTAGGCTAGTTTTCTAAAACATAATGACTGATGCAAATTTATTTAATGAACAACAATTGCTGGTTGTTAAAAACGTGTGAAAAATTTTAGGACCTAATTTTGTATGTGAAGTAATGTTATATGTATTGCTTAATTTCAAAAGATACGTAAAACAATATTAAATAAAGCATATTTTTTAAATTCTTTTCAATGATCTTTAAAGAAATGATGATACAAACATTCAAGAGATTTAATCTAACATATCTCTTTGCAATGTCAAGGATAACTTTTGAGCAATTAATATATAAAGTGTTAAAGATGATCGTCTACATGAGAAAAAAAATAAATATCTTTTATTAGATTTTTCTGACAATATTTTTAACAAGATAACATATTAAATAATGATGTACTATTTTTTTATTAGTTTTTGAATAATGAATATTTAAAAGGAAGTGTTATAAATAATTATTGAATATTTGTCCATATTATAGTGACTATCCATATTCTACATATATCATGAGTAATTATATTTCTTAGGTTGTGTTTGGTTTAAATGATAGAAATAAAAGAGAAAAAAATTGAGAAGAGAGAAATATAATAAAAATAAAATGATATATTATGTTGTTTGTTTTAAGAGAAATTAATGATAAATAGAAGAGAAATAATTTCATAAAATTATTTAGTAGGAATAAAATAAGAAACTTAATATTTGGGGCCCACCTAATTTAAACTTAATTCGTTGAATCTGTTATAATAGATGAAGCTCACCTATTTCCGTCTCTAAAACCAAACGGAGCATCAGTGGGAAGTCGAGGGTTCTAAAGTGTAAGAATGCTTATTATCCGATGCCTATGATAAACCTGTTACTTGAGATGTGGTAATGCTAGCAAGGTGATATACTTAATTTAGAAATCCATTAATCTAATATCATTTTTTGTGTTGAATTAGCTCAATTGCTAAAAAACTAAAAACTAAAAAACTCTCCCACAAGTTGGCATATTACAAGTATGGAGCCTAAAACTTGTTCATGATTTTTTAGATGAACAACTGCATGTTTCTGCCTTGTGTCTTTTTGGCCATGGTAACACCGTTCATTAACAAATCACTATTCTTCAATTCCATGACTGTGACAATGGCAGCGCTGTTGTTTGAAGCTCAATCATTGTACAAGGAACTGAGCAAGCCATTTTTTCCTTTTCAATATCATTTTCAACAGAACCAGATTACACTCAGTATCATTTCAATTGCAGAATTGTTGATTAAACTTGGATTATACAACCATTTCAACGATTAGTTTGTCATAGGAAACCACAAACCATGATGTGTGGTTTGAACATTGTAAGGTTCATTACAGCATGCACCATAATGACCATATTGCTTTCAAGCAGCATGAGTTGAAACTTTCAGCTCGAGTACAAAAGTTAAATTGATTTTGTGAAAGAGCATAATAGAAAAGTCACGAAAACAACATTTCACAGTTATCCTTGCACGACTATTAACTGTTAAAAAATGTATATCTCAATTTTAGCTACTTATCTATAGATTTACTTCATCCCATTTCCAATGAGATATCGTTCACACTTGTCGAGTTGAGTTAGGATCAATTTGCTTAAACTTAAAAGAAGATATAATTTACTTCTTAAAAAAAGCAGAAAACTATTTATTTATTTTTTTAATAAAAAACAGTTAAGATTCAAAAAACAGAAATCTGCTTCATTAAAAAAAAAATGCTTTTAAAAATAAACTTAAACAAGCCCTTAGTGGGGAAAAGAAGTTTGGCTTCCTAAATGGAAAAGACATGACTATATAAACCCTATGGTCTACAATCATCACTTGGAATGATTCATAATATTCCAATCAAGGATTTGCTTCTTACATGTATTTTATGGAGAAAATTATGTGTATGCATGAGGCTGGATCTATATTATGGTGTCATCTGTATCTGAATTTTCTCACCAATATTGATACTTTGATGCCAAGTATAAATTTCTGAATGGTAAATTGCTGAAATATTACAACACAGTATAAGTAATTACATAGTCTTAAAATTACATCAAGATGGAGATATTTCTTCTTCTGCTTATTATTATAATTAAATACGATAACACTAGCAGTCTGTAGACTCAGTAACTTGCTAAGGCAGTCTGTTTGTTTAACTCATCCTTTGGACCAAAGGGAAGACAAAAAAAAGTTGTAAGCAATAAATGGAATTTTAAATTGCCTCATTACATCTGGAATAGAATTGAGCACCCACAAGAAAGAATTAAAATGAAATAACAAAGTAGTAAAGTTATAAACATTATAATCTGCAGCTGCAAATTATTGTCAAAACCTTTGTAATTATAGGACCACAATTTCCTACCCCTCACAAATGGTCAAGATATCTTCCAGTTACACTGTTTACTTCCAAACACACACATAGCTCACACTAGTTTTTTTTTTTTTTTTTTTTGCTGAGAACAGCTCACACTAGTTCATACCAAAGACTAGTGCTCCATTTCTTCAAAATAATGACACGATTACTACTGCATATAATCTTAAAAAAGAATGACATTAAAATTGGGAAACTAGTGAAGTAAAATGGTATCATCATCCGAAAAGTCTATCTATTCTCTAATGCTGTATATAAACTATAAAGCCTTCCTCCCTAAAGAAGGTAGGGAGAAAAAGGAAAAAGAATATAAGGAAAAATTTGACTGGAAAAAAAAGAGAAGAAAATACATCAAAGCGTCTTCAGACATGAAGAAATATGAATAAAAAAGAGAAAGATCAATGGATAGAAAAGGATGCAATGGTAGCTGCTCACGGAAGTAAAACATAACAAGAGCAAGCAATTCACCTTCGCCTCATAAATATACGAACAAATACTATTCATCAGAGTCCACAGTTGGACTCTGAGTACAACTTTCCTTTTGATGCAGTTCCAACATTCTCTTTTCTGGATTACAGAGACCTGTGTAGGTAAACAATCTCGGGATCATTAGGGAAAATATTTTGCTTTGAATTATTCTATATGTTATTATTATTATTATTTTGGGAGGCAAACAGACTGCATGGATTTTATGCATTTTTCAGAATATTCAAGGGAATGCCATCATACAAACTTCTGGAGCAAGGAGAACTACCAACCTGAACACTTTGGAATGTCCCACACAGCAATTGATGTGGATGTGCACTCTCGAGCACAAAGTTCAAGATTATTTTCATGGTTGACATTCATTGCAAGCATCCAAGCTCCAATTGTAACATCCTCATTGCTGAACATCCGGAAACTGTGATTAAAAAATGCAAACATTAAATTCAAAATCATAGGAATTGGGAAGGGGTTGGGACTGAAATAAGTCCATACATCATGTTTGTGCCTCTCTGGGAATGAAACAAAATTTAAAATTCTAGAACAAATCTTTGATGTCTAAAGTATAATATTAATATTGTATGAGTTGAATGAAGAAAAAGACAGCAAGAAATCTGCTAAGCTCACACCTCCAAGAAATTCAATGATTCATTTGAAGATATTATTGTAAGAAAAGACATCCACAACTTGATGACCACAAGATAAGGAAACCATTTGACGGTGATAAAGAATTAATGATCTAAGGAAATGAACTGGGTGAAAATGAGTAGTTTAACTCTCTTTACCAATGAACCTCAGGACTGTATGGCATGAAAATCTCTGCCCTCTTTTACAAGTGTAAACTATGAACTCAAGGGCCAAATAACATGGACATATCTATATATTCTAAAACTCTATAATTTCATGTTTTCAACAATTTCTATTGTTGTTCTCTGATGAAAAACAAAAGCAGGGATATTGTCCTAAAGTATTGTGTTTACTCATGAAATTATAGCGTTTTAGAATATACAGATACAGATTGATTTGATATGATGTGTTACTACAGTAAATATCATTTAAACAAATATATTCCTAATATATGCACACGAGTTATTTGCGAACCTACTAGCATTGAAGGTTAAATGATCAAGCAATTAAATCAAGGAGAAAAGAAAACTTGCCTGTTATTCTTAAGTGCTACCAAGCTTGATACAACATCAGCAGAAAGAGCATATATAGGACCATACGCATGAAGAAAATATTCCTTTCCAAGCAAATTAGATAGTGGCTCATACCTGCAAGATTTATCAGTATAGTTACATAACATTTTCAACCCAACAAATGGATGTAAAAAACAATTCAGGTTCCCACAAAAGTTCATTTTGATCCTTAAGGGTATATTTTCATGGTTGGAAGGTAGGGAAAGGGAAGAAACCAAAAGAAAAAGAAAGAAAAGAGATGACAAAAGAATGAGAGGTGGAATATTGATTGTCCTTCCCTTTGATTGGATGTTTAAAATCCTCAAAAAACTTGAGAAACTTTAAAATTATTGGGAAACACCCAATTCCCACATCGGCTAGAGACAAGACAAATATATTATATATAAGTGGAGAACAACTCTCATCCTATGAACTAACTTTTGAAGTTGAGTTAGGCCAAAACCCACATTCTAAGATGGTATCAGAGCTTATCTTAGATCCATTAATGGGTCAGGGAGGGTGTATTGGAAAACACCCAAGTTCCACATTGGCTAGAGACAAGGGGCAACCCTCATCCCATGGAAAATGTTCATAGAAGTAAATAACAGAGGACTTCAGATGATAGTCATTCATTTTCTTCCCTTTATTTTATAAACTTCCAGACACATGGAAGGCTTACTTAAAGCATTCTCTTGTCTACCCTTTTACTCTTTTATCCTGCATCAAAACATGCCTTAAAAATCTAATTTTGGCAATCCAGTCCATCAAAGGCCTAAAATTACTTAATCAGTCCCTTACTGAAATGGTGATAGTTTTCCATCTCATTATACTTGGCACTGCCATAAAAGAATGATATCATTTTTACAATTTTCATATTTTTTTATAGTAGAAATATTTATATTTATTAGAACATTAAAAAACAATATATTGATGTATACACTTCTGTAAATTTGAAATTCATAGTCTCATTATCAGATGCACTCACTCATTTTAATGTGGCAGCCAATAAAGGTGGATTTAATTAGCATGCACTGCCAATGTTAAGAAATTTATCATAAATTAAAAACATGGAGATAAAATATACTTAATCTAAACATAACTAACCATTTGAGTTTGGGATCAGTGAAAACAGGACCCTTTTTCATGCATCCTATGTAAGTCTGAGGGTGAGATCGCTCTTTTGCAAGTAGTAATGAAAGACGATCTGACACACAAAAAAAAAATGAATATGATTGCATAAATCATAATTATAGTAGTAATCATTAATCTCATAAGCACAGTTTACCACTATATTAAACCAAGTTAAGCCCCGAAAGATATGGCACCTGGCCTTAAATATATGTCATCATCAGCTTTCACATAAAACTCAGCTTCAAAAAGTGCATAAGCAGCTTTGAAGAAAGCCAGCCTGTAATAAATGACCAAATTCTTCTCAGCAACAAACCACAGACATAAAATATTGCAGTTTACTAATTCTAAGCACACACGTTTTGTATGGGAGCTTACTGTACTCCTCTTCAATACCCAGTAAAATGAAATCATCATATTGTGCCACTTCCTTCTGAAGTGCAGACATCTTCGATCTATCACTCGTTTTACCAATCACAAACCTAAAAGCCAACCCAGTGGCTTCTTCCAAGCTGCAAGCAACAAAACAAATTGCAGATACCGTAAGGAGTAAAGACAATCCCATTATATCACATCACTCTCAGACACCAATTCCCTCAAATTACCCAACCCACCAACAAAACAGTTTGAGCAGTTCATGCATACAGCTAACCGGTGGCCTATACAACTACATCGGATCTATAATTCCAGAAATTAGAAAAATGCCAAAATAGAAATAAAGGTTGATATAATTAGAAATGTCCAAAAAGTATCATATTCATAAAGCAGAAACATAAAATTCCTGCTATGGAAAATATACCAGATTAGTATTAATATTAGTCAATCTGAATAAAATTTTTAGAATTCATTATTCTATTAATATAATCTAAATAGAAATGCTTTATATAAAATTTAAATCATTTCTAACAAAATTGAGACTAGTATCACATCAGCCGCATTTTTCAGTCAGCAATTTTAGAGATAGATGGTTTCCATGCACAATTTGTAGTGGTTTTTTTTTACCTCAGGAAGGATTATAAAAATAAAAATAAAAGCAATTTGCGAATTTGAAAGACTAAAAATACAAATTTTAATTTGACGACTAAAAGACAGGCTCAAATTTTGAGATATTAAAAACATATTTAAGCCACTTGAAAAAAGGGTGTATGTTTAAGAGGACTCCAAAGCAATCTCATTTTCCAAGAGCAGATCAGTGATAACAATTGCACAACAAGATTGCTCAAATCATTCACTTTCCTCAACATCCATAAACAGATACCAAAGATCAATAAAAAAAAAAAAAATACCCTTGAAGTCCATGTGGATCGGAAGGAAACCAAGTGTTCCTGAGAGATTGGCGCCTTCCCACGGATCTGAACCCGGTTTGAATTCCCACAAAGGCCATAACTTTGTGTCGGGTTTCGACCGGAGCGTTGTTGTTGTCGCCGGAGGGGCGGTGATCCCAGAGAACTTTAACCGATCTGGGGATGCGGTTGGGGCAGGGAGGGTCCCGGAGGAATCTGAGAAAAGCGAAGAAGAAAACGAAGAGGGAGAGAAAGAGGCATGAGAAGATGAGGAAGGAGGTTCTGCGAGGTGGAGGGCGAGCATAGAAGGTTTTGGGGAAAGGAGGCATGGTTTTAGGAATGGAGGCCCGGAACTGGAAGAAGCTCCGAGTGTGTGGGAATGGAGGTTAGGATCATGGGCATGGCATGGAACAAAGGTTAAAGGGTGTGAAGGTGAAGACGAGAGGTGGTTCAGAGTGTGATAGAAAGAGAGAGAGAAAAGGATGGTCTGTCTGGTTTATCATGCCTTAGCAAACAAGCATCATCTGTTATTCACAGTTATAGCTGTTTATCTCTCTTCCATCTCATTACAAAACAACCATTTTATTTTACGTAAGAACCAATGTTTCTATCATTCTATTTCTATGATTAATTTCTTTTTTCTTTTTCCACCTCTTTTTTTTTTTTTGTTTTTAATAGACCATGCGTACCCTCTGGCCTCTTGTAGGACAATTAAAGACGACAAAGGTATCTCTGTATTTAACGCAGGACTCAAATTGAGAGATTATTAGCTATGCTCGAATTCGAGTATTTTTTTTTTCTCCATTATTTTATATCTTTGGGACTCATGCTTATTCTTTATTTTCTTGTTATATAAAAGTTTATTATAAGTGTGAATTTTTTGGTGTTATAGGTGCAATTTTTTTTAATACAGTCAATTAATCATTTAAGATAATTTTTAAAGTAGTTCTTTTATATATAAAAAAAGTTAATTTATCATCTAAAGAGAGATGGACACATTTTAATATCAAATTAAATCCCTTAATATTAAGGAATCTAGTTAACTTGATGAGAATGAATTATTGTAAATTGTTCAGTATCTAAATTTAATTCTTATAAATAAAAAACTAAATCCTTTTGGACCCACCTCTCTCCAATTAAAAACGATCAATCTACCAAGATTAATTATCCTTAAATCACCAGGAATGACCTCTAAATAAGAAACTTCTTAACCAATACCTCAATTACTAAAAATCTTCAGAAGATTGTCCTTTTTCTTACGTTGAGATCCGAAAGTAAGTTTAAATTAAAAAACAGATACGATAAAACATTTTGATATTTTATACCTGAAATGCATGCCCCCTATTGCATGAGTAATGAGTAACTTTCTTTATCACGTTATCTTGAGTTGTTGTACATTGTCGTGCAGTCAATTTTGTCACAGTCCAAATTACTTCAAAAGACTGGAATTCTTTTTTTATTTAATTCATAAATGGCAGCATGTAATTTTTTTTTGCATCACGTTGCAGTCCCCATAATAAATATTTGCTTAGGTAAAACCGTAAAAGCAGATATTAGTTTTTACAACTATTGACCACTTAGTGAAATGTTCAACTTTTTCTTAAAAGGTTGATTATAATGGCAATTGTAGTTGTAGGTGCATAATATAAAGTGATTTGAGCATCCCAACGATGCCTAGTCTGGACCAGCGCAACCTCCTTTGACATCTTATCTTCCTTACCGCCAACTAAGGCAAGGCCATAAACATTTTAGTTTGCCTCCATCTTATGCTACACACTAGTCCCTAGTTATACACATTGTGTCACATTTTTAACTTTTTAACAGTCTTGAACCCATTTTATGCTTCCATATTTAGCAGTTAGTTTCCCTAAGTCCTAAGATACCCTACAAGTTTGTTATGAGCATCACACCGTCTCTCTAAACATCTATATTCTTTCAACTTCCGATTCAGCTTGCAGACTTTGCAAAAGTCCCAAAAAAAGCTGTTTCATCATACATCACTGAGCATTCAATATTGGAATCCGTGTCAAAATTGCTGCCTAAAAATGTTTTGCAGGACCGATTTGAAAAATGGCCCTGCAAAGCATTTTGCTGATCCTCACCTATTTTGATATTCTTGTCCTCAACAATACTAATACCTGGTTCAGCACCATCTTTGTCAGCACAATTCTCACTAGATTGCTGTACTGAATCACTTGCCATTTCTGCATTATTGCTTGTTCTCAATTCCTTCACATTGTTTTCTTCAATAGATTTCTCTGAGCCACCTGACACTTCCAAGTAGGAGATCTTCTCTTCTTTAGAAAAGCTACTTATTTCTGTTGATTCTTTGGCTTCTAATGCAGTGTCAACAGCTTGTGTTTTATCATCTCTGCCTGTTTCACTGCCAGCTTCATAGTCTGATTGATTTTTTCCATCCACAGGTTCATGTTCTGACTTTGCTTCACCTTTGTTGGTAGTTATGTTTCCAACATCTTGCGCCATTGATTCAGAAATGGCCATTCCTTCAGAACAGATGCCTGCTTTGATTGATTCATCTGTTGCTAGAGTTGATTGATCACACAGTCCTGTTTGAGCTGACAAGAAAATGAATTATTAAGTATTTAACAATATTAGTACACTAACAAAATACACCAAATAAAAATACCTTCAATTTTCTCTTTCCAATGTAAGGATTTCACAAGTAACACTGTCCCAGGAAAAACCATCAGGTTAATTTTATTCAATCTTTGCCTTTCAATGTCATCAACAGGTATAAATCCAAAGCCCTTTGTCCATGTCTCAACCAAATCTGGAATGGCTGATATCACAAGCTTTTCCACCTTGAAAGATATTAACATCTGCTAATGACAGATAAATTTAGAAACACAAACAACCAAAATGAAGCAAGTGAGGAAACATTTAAACTCGTAACTAGATTATAGGAAAGAAGTCACTAAGCGAATGTCTAAATCAACTTTTGAAGAATAATTAATTTGATGGACAAGGGAATAGCAATTGAACATGAGCAAACTGCCCTATATTTCCGATCCATTTATTTGACTACAATTTTTTGGACAATCACATGAAAATGCAGCCACATTATACCTGTTCAATAGCACTCACAAGGAGTCGGCACATTCCCTGGCGACGATACTGACTGCAAGTTGCAATTAGAGGCATCTCTGCTACTGTAGTTCCATGCACCCTGTAAAGACGTAAAAGGCTTGAGAACAACGCAATAAAACATACATAGCATCTTGTATAGATCAAAATAAATGTAACTGTAACCTAATTCATTCATAAATCAGCTGGAAGGGTAAGCTTGAGCTTCAGCGAAAGAAATTTAAATAATTGTCTTTACATGTTAGAAAAGTAGTTAAAAACCAACCATTTACATAAAGGTCAGAAAAAGGATTTTAAAAATATCAATTTCTACCATAAATTTCATGAAGAAAATATCATATTTTAAATTTTACCTGATAGATGCTACAGATATTAACACATCCTCTTTCTCCAATACGATGGTGTAAAACCCTTGAAAGTTTAGACGAGCAAACTCAGATCTGGAAATCATATGAAATAAAGCCTTTCAAATCAACATAGAAACAGAGAAGAGGAACAAAAAAAAAAACGGATTTAAATAAGAGTATGAGGGGCAGGAGATTATTAAGACGGGTGTAAGTAAGAAAGCGCACAAAAAGACGAGGGAAAATTTTCATAGGGAAGAGGCACTAACCCCCAGTTGTATAAAACTTGGGGTATCATGTGGATGCCTGTTCTTGGATCAAACATTGACACAAAACACTCCTCCATGATAGTAAGAGCAATGGCTAATTTTGTATTGCATACTGCCTTTAGGGCAAACCACTGTGCAGAGTGAACTTTTTGGTCATCGTGGATGCATCTAAGAAGGGTCCATGAGATGCCATCAGCAACTTGATTAACTAACCCCACCTGAGACTGGAGTCCAGAGTACAACTGCACAGACCAGAGTCTCAAGTCATTGAATAGATGTCCCAGTATTATAGCCTTATTAGGTTATTCTAGTAGTGAGTACTTAGCCTAATTATTAGTAATATAAAATAGGAGTACTAGGTCAAAATATCATAACACATTCTCGTATAATAATATAGTGTTCATTTCCCACAAAAAAAATAATAGTATTCCCTGCCCACGAAAAAAAAATTGTTAACTGGCACTACAGTACAATAAGAAATTCACGCTGTTCATTATAATAAAAGCACAAAAAAAAAAAAGAATAATGCACCCTAATACACCATTAACCATAGTATTCAGAGTCATAGAAGCTTCCACATTCTGTATGGCTTTGAAAAGCTGTCAAATTTGATCTGCTTTTGGAAAAAAACTACCGTCATGGAAACTTCCATGTTATATTGCTCAATTGTTACAAGTTATAACCACCAAAATTATATTTGGGCAGAAGAATTTTAAGTAAACCACTAACGTATTGATTACCAATTATGTTTGTTTAACTAACCTCACAATTTATATCAAAGACTACATTTTTTAAAAATTTAATCTTAAACTTATTTGTCTGAAAAATGCAACATTTTATAAGTATATTTACCACCCTATACAAATTTTAATCAGATAATCATCATTTAATGTTCCAAAAGTTAGTACAGAGTTTGAAATATAAACCAAAGCTTCAAGTTTTGAACATCTCAAATTATGGACAGTAAAATGACCAACTCACATTACAAGCCTAGTGGCTTATATTTGCTAATTTTGCTAACATTATCATGCAATATAATAGACAATTAGCCAACATTTGCTAAATTCAAGAAATCCATTTCAAATGGAAGTCTAGAAATTTGAGAAATCGTAGTACCTCCTGACAACTCTGACCACAAAACCAAGTGTCCAAAATTGCTCCTTCTTGTTTATCTCTATCTTCAAGGCATTTCTCATGATCTATTTATCAAGATCATAATAGTCAGATGGAATCATTGAAGCATTACAAAGGGAAAAAATGCACAAACTTCAGATCAAAGAAATTTTTATTCATAATCAAATTAAGTAATTACTTATTATAACAAATGAATAAGGGAAGCTGAGATCATGGGGCTCCCACTATTATGGCATTTAGGGAGGACTCAGATGTACACAAATTACCCTCCAAAATAATAACAATAATTTAAAATATAGCATTGGTTATGTCATAATGCAACATGATCATACAGGCATACTTACATTTATATTCACACTGTGAACATTGTAATGAATCATGTGCATCTGAAGTGTCTTTGTCAATGACCAAATTTCCACATATCCTACAAGTGCAGTTAGTGCAGTACCAGTCGCCATCTGGGATCTCCTGATGTATGAAAGTAAAAACAAAAATTGTATCATTCTTCCAACATTGGGCAAGAAAACCTTAATAATGATCACATCCTCAAAAATACAAACTATATATAAAAAAGACCTTATTTATTGCCAAATGCAAGCATATAGTAGAAACATAAATAAATGTGTGCAAATGCTGGTAACACTAACAAAAAGCAACTCATCCATACCACCAATCGGTTATAATACATAAAACCTGAACCACGAGTCATAGAGCATGTAAATTTTCTATTATTAAGCCACATTAGTTATTTCTAATTTCTCATGTCTAGCTACAGAGGAATCATTTTATAATTATTTTTAGGTGTGTGAATGGAAGGTACTAATACATCTAAAAAATTATAAGTAATTATCTCATAAATGTGTTTCTTTTGAAATGGTCAATGCACTGAATCATTTTTTAATTTTATTTTTTTAAAAGTAACAGAAAGTTAACCTACCATAGGAAGAGATAACCTGCTGCTTGACAAGTAATATCCCTTGAGGTATTTGTACCAAGCTCTTGCTATTGATTTTGTGTTCAAAAGCAACCTAATATGCCACCTTACAAACCTTACGAGAATACTACCATGCTTCTCTATATTCATTCATGAGTGAGAAAGAATGATCCAGACATATTGTTAGTAATGGATTTAGAGACAATAAAGTAATAGTATTTTGGTTATGTGATGTCCATGAGTCTCCACAACTATTAAGGAGCTAACAAGTATAACACTATCAACATAGCTTATTTTTCATTGTGTTTTTTTAAATAGTATTTACACTTTTATTTTCAATCTATTTATAATAAATATACTTTGATATGCAGATTATTATGCTTCCATATCAATGATTTAGTTGACATTGCTTTGTTAAATAAAAAAGGGTTTACTGTAATTTTTAAATATGAAGAAAGCCATATTACATAACTTCTAATATTTATAGCACTGATGCAATGCACAGGTGGCTATCTAGTTGTCTGTAAAGTGAGAGGATATACTCACTGAACCTATTTATCAAACCACAGCCAAACTAAGCACAAAGTTCAATAATTCATTTGCTACAGTAACATAAAAATTAAAAAGCAAGTTAATTACAGTCCATGCCCTTGATCATTTATTCATGTTCACAGAAGTGAACCCACTCCCCCACTATAGAAAGTCCTAATTACCATATTCTATATTTTCTAGTAATCAGCTAAGTCAGAATAAAGACTCCTCTTAGAATGTGGCTTTGAGCCTAGCTCAACCCCAAAAACTAGCTTATAGGGAGAGGGTTACCCCCCACTTATATATTATATCTAAGCCTTATCTCTAGCCGATGTGGGACCTGGATTTTTGCCAAAACACCCCCTCATGCAGTCACGCCTAGGCACTTTTGGGCTTGGTGTGTGGATAATATGGTGGGTGGCCCTTTTAATGAATCTAGGATAGGCTTTGATACTAACTTAGAATGTGGGTTTAGACCTAACTTAACTCCAAAAGCTAGCTCATAGGGTATCCACTTATATATTTTATCTCAGTCTTATCTCTTACCGATCTGAGACCTGGGTTTTTCCCAATAACTCCTAACTACATACCACAAAATTACATGTGTTATGCTACTGTAAAGGCATACATACATTATTAGATTTACAGTAAAAATATAGGAATCGCATAGGAGCGTGTTAAATCAATCACTTAATAGTTAATTCTAATAGCGTGTTTGAATTCCCAAAACAAATTAAAAGAAAAAAATTAGAATAAGCCTAAGAGCAGACAGACCTGAGTGGACAAACAAGCTAGGTGAAAAGTAGATGGACAGTTATCGCAACATATCAGCTCACCCCCCCCACCACACAATCCGCATGAATCATCATTTTTATCATTTTCATCAGCATGTACGGCTTGATTCTGGCTTTTCCTGGCTTTGTATTCAGTTGACCAGGCTTGAAGGAGGCACAGTGTAAAGGGCTCACCAGACTCCATGAAAATATTCAAGCAGGGGCGATTCAGTGTAAAACCAGCATGAAACTTGAACTCTGATAATGTGAGCACCTTACCACAACATATACAAATAATACCATCTTTGGTGATCCTACCATCCTTAACGACAACATTATCCTTAGGATTTCGGTACTGAATCACATCACTTAAAGATATGACCCCATTATCAATCAACCAAGACAATATTGTCCTTGCACCCAAATAAAACCTATTGCAGTCCTTATTGTGCTTCCCTGCATTAGAGGGACTCCTTGGTAGCAACCTGCAACGGCCCTTTTGGCTTTTAAGCTTTCTCTGGCCCCTTGATTTGCAGGATTTAGCACTAGAATTACCCTGGATTGCCTTTGGGCTGAAGTCCTTTTTCCTGAATATTGCAGACACCAACAAATCATCATCTTTAATCTGGCATCTGTTAGACTTATCTGTTCCAGCTGTGGGGCAGTTTGTTTTCCTAATGTTTCTGTGAATTGCATCAACAGATGATAACTTTCTGCAGTTTCTTTTCTTTCTTGCATTGTCAACTAGATAATCCTGGACCTCTTCCAACCCACTTGCTTCACCATTTAGTGACTGCACCTGGTCAGTAACAGTTGAGCCCAGCATGTCACCATGGTAGAACATACTCAATTTGATTTCAGATACCCTTTTGCACTTCCTCGGCATTTTCTTTTTAAGAATAACATTAGAAGCAGAATACTTGTTATCTCTCCCAAATACAGAATCTACAGAGATTTTGCCACCCTCTTCCTCACTACATTCAGACAGTTGCATAGCCCTTGAGTCATGAGAATGCACCAGGCCATGGCTCACACCAGATGCATTATTTTCTTCTGACATGTCCATTGGCACATCTCCATCAATAATTTTATTTGTTTCCAGATAGTTTTCTGAACTCTGTTTATCAACACTTTCGAAATTTCTAATTTTGGCTTGATGAACAGCATTTACATTAGACCCTCCAGATACCTGATTCAAATTTCCAGAGCTTGAACCGATGGGAGCACATGCCACCTTATACTTGCTAGAAACTAAACTCCAAGTTGCTTTCACTACCTCTCCCTTTTTCAGCGCACCAATCTTTCTATCAAAAAATATAACTACTACAAAAGGATCCAAAAGCCACCATTGATAAGCCAATATAGCAGCAGGGTCTTCTGACTGCGTCTTTGTTTTTTCAACCTTTATCAGTGCACTGGATAGATCAGACCAGAATTGACTAATATCAGTCCATTCCTTATAATCTCTGCACATAAAATTGCATTTTTCAACAGACAATAGCTCACCACATAATCTCCAAGCCTTTGTAAACTCCCGAACAGTCTTTCCCTCTGGTGTCCTATAAACTGACTCTGGGTAACGCCTACTAGGCCGCTGACGCTTCTCAATAGACCATCCTGCCATCTTAAGCAACTGCACAATATGAACCTGCAGTATAGTACGCGGGTCCTCTTCCTCTAGCATTGAGGATGCATTTGAGATGTCCACATTAGAAGATACCGGCATTTCCTCAGGATTTAAAGGAGACCCAGACTTCTTCACAACAGTGGTTGACGGACTTGTAACTACAAGCCTGTTTGCAAAGCTTTCCTGGGAAACAGGAGAAGCAGCTGCTTTACTTACACACGCCTCTTTTGCAATATTTTCATCTGCTGTTGTTGAGTTAAAATTTGTAACATCTACATCATCCTTAGCAGCTTGTTTATTTAACTTGTTATGGTTCAATAGATAACAGCCAGATATCACACCATGTTTAGATGATTCAACTAAACGAAATGCAATTGGTTCACTATCACAGCTTGTAACAGCACAAGACAGATTAGGAAGTACTACTTTTGAAAGTCGTGATGAACTCAAATTTTTTTCTGAATCAGATCTACTACAAGCAAGTTCATGCAGAGAAAATTTGATACGTTTGACATTCACATCCTCATCATTCTGGTCTTCACAAATGAAACTCTCTGGCACATACCTCAAAGCAGCCTCTTTGGAATGCCGAATTACATTAAAGTCCTCTTCTTCAGGGTGTGTAAGTCTAGAAGACGAGGGATGCAATACTACTGAGTTTTCATTACTAGAGCAGAATGATTTAAATGTGTTTTTAGCGTATTCATGTTCAAAGCTGATAGCTACAGGAACAAGACACTTCTGATTAGACTGAAAAATGCCATTACCAGAAAAGACCTCTGAAAAAATCTGTCTTTCTTCATTAGATCCTTCAAAGTTATCACCACATAAATCCTCTGTTTCATTGTTGATCAACATCTCTGCTGACAAGTGCAGTTTCACAATACAATTTCTATTGCTGGTCTACATGTTGGCACCATTACAAAAAGCTACTTCTCCATATTGTAAACCAATTTATGAAGAAAGCATTTCTTCAGCCATACATTACTGGTTGACAAACTTCATCACTGCTGACCCCAATTAATACCATAAAATCTTGTGGTATAGGCTTTGGAATCTGCATAAGAAAGTAAGGAATGTTATTAAACTATCTTTAAAATTATAAGATTCAAAACATGCTTTAGCTTCTCAATTAATTATCGAAAGAAAAAAAATTTGCAAGATATCAATCAACAACAACAATCATGAATCATGTATCATTTTCATTTTTTGGCATCATTTTCCCTCAGTCACAGTTGCATTAAATACAAAATTGAAATGTAAATGAGGTGACAGATTATCAGGCAACAGCCACAATCAATTTTGCACCCATGACTATGAGCATCCATCACAAGGATGCATTAAAAGATTCTTTCTCTCTCTTCACTAAAATCTGAATATCTTACTATCTCATTAATAGAAAAAATGTAAAGTAAAAAAAGGTATGGTAAACTATATTTATGCACAAACAAGAAGCCACCAAAATAACTAAAGCATATAAATACCTAAATAAAGGAAATTTTTAGTTTGGGTATAAGACAACTTCCAGTTTATCTTCTAGATACGGAACCATCATTACTCTTTTTGATGCATCAGCATGTTGCCTAACTACCTAAGAAGACCAAGCAAAGCAATAACATATTCCATTGTTTGCCCACAACTCACACGTGTTTTTCATTATTGATCCATGGCATAGGGGATCAGACATATATTGTCTTTCATGCAACAGTTTCTTCAAGAGAAACATTCTCCTTGGACAAAAACAGCATATAGCATATAACCAAGGGATAGGAAATCAGAATTCAGAAATAATATACTTTTCATGCAATAATGTTTTTCAACAGAGGGAGTCTTATTTCTTCCACTGCAGTTTGCAGATCTAGTATTAGTACTATAGTGAATACTCTTCCAAATCATTAACTGAAAAAGCCTCATTACACTCTTCTTCAAAATATTCATCATGTTTCCGTTATTAAAAAAAATTAAGCTCCACATAGAAGTGAAGGAGAATCGTCTTTAAAGACAATAATTACTAAATAATGTTTTCTGGTTTCTGCTATTAGCATAAATATATTAGCAAATTTTGTGAATATTTCCTTAAATGCAAATGCAAAGGTTGGCTTTAATCAAAATGTTCATGCAATCCTACGAAGTATGTGATTTGCACGAACACAACTACTTTTTCAAGATAGAACAGTTAGGGAAACCGAAAGTTGTCGTCAAACTTCAAAAGCTAAAATTTTAAGAACATTTGGTAAGACACCAAATTTTAAATAAAGTACTAGTATCATTTAATACACCTTACATGCCTTCAATTATTTACAAAGAAAACACATCAAAAGATTTTTAAGTTTTCGATGTAATAAATATCCTTATTTTCATTAAATACTTAACATTCTCTTAAATAAAAGAGCGACAAACACATTAGTTGAGCAAATCACTTGAAAGAGATGAGAAAGCCCTGAATTCCTGAACAAACTTGAAGCATAAAATCCACATGCATGAATTGAGAAGCAGCATTGGGAAACAGAACAAACGTCCAGAAATGGATGATAAAACCGAAAATCCAAACCAATAAACACTCACTTTTAACACGGATCACAACCTACCCTATCCATCTCAGATTCTGAAGAAAAAAAATTACAACCCATCATCAAAAACCGCCAAAAAAACAAACTTTTCAACAAACAAACACGACCCAGAAACTCTTTTCAGAGTAAAAAATCTCAGAGCCACCCACCAGAGTAAAAAATCTCTCCCCCAGAATTAGGGTTCCTCAAAATCGCAGAAGCGTTTCAACATTTTCTGAGCTGGAAAGCACGAATTGCAATCTTCCTTCGGTTCATTCCTCACCACCAGAGGTAGAAAGAGCTTTGGGAAACCCAACAATGCTACCACACTGCAGCAGATGGCAAACAGAAAAGGAAAAACACACAATTTCTCTCTCTAGGAGCATCTACCATGTGAGTGTTGTATCTATGTCATGGACTACTTACATGTATGTACAGTTGTGCCCTCTTGCATTACCTTACCACTAGGCCTTGTCCATTTGTGCCTCATTTTTTAAACCCCTTTCGCATGAAGCACCTACGCACTCTCATTGAGATTGAGTTCCTATATATGGAAAATGCCCAAATGGCCCCCCACTAAGGGAACTATATGGGATAAATGATCACTCCAGTACCAACTAGGTTTGGATGTAGCAGGAGGTTAATCTTATCACATGTCATAACTCAGTGAATCAAAATAAATTTTTTTGGTATCAGAGATATTTATATTTAGTGCAGATCATGTTATAAATGAGATTATCTTTTCCTTAAGAGACATGTGAAAAAAAAATATATTCCCGTTATTTTATCTCAAATATAAGAAAAAATGATTTATGTTACCTAAGATTAATTATTCATATATAATTACATTAATCTCAATTAAAAAATTATTTTTCTCAATTTATCTTTCATTAAAACTTAATATCAAAAATAAAAAATAATTATTAAAACTAAAACATCATTGAAAATATTTTAAAAATAATAACGTTAAATAAGATAAAATTAATTAAATTTTTATATTTAAAAAATATTTGTTTTCTTAAATTTGAGATCAAATATATATATATATATATATAATAACTATCTTACTTTTTACACATTTAAAATTAAATCAGAATTTTTATTCTTCTAAAAGTAAATTGTCATCGATTTTTAGGAAACAAAATAATCATATAGCATAATATATTGTCATTTTATTTCCTAGATATGTCTTATTTTGGATATAATTTTATTTAAAGATTAACGTTTGGCAGTGTAAAAAAACAATATATGTGATTTTTATTATACTCGTTGTAAAATAAATTTATTATTAAATATGATAGTTTATAACTGAATAAAAATATACATTTATTTTACATTGTTAGTTTATTTTCTTTTATTTAAAAAATTGTTGTAAAATTAATAAATTAATTATATATAATTATTTCTGATAAACGATAATCTAAAATTGTTTTAAATTGAAAATTTATTTTTATTTAAGATATTATTAAATATTAAATATGATTTTTTTTAACAAAAATTCAAACTTCAATTCACTTAAATTATATTATAAAGAACTTATGCTAGACTTGATGTTGGTTGGTCCTGTTAAGGGAACTATTGGTTCCATTAAGGGAACTATAAGTCTATGATGCTCTATGTTCATTCCTCTTTCTCCTTGGCATTACCTTCTTTATGATGGCATATTTTGTTTTATGCAATATGTGTTCAAGGTACTTGTCTTAAGGAAGGGACACAGAGGTACGCTCACTAATTCGGCTAGGGAGGGCCTAGAAGATTTTTGTGTTGATATTTTTGCGGCAAATAATACTAGATATGATATGACTATTTCAATTCGTGTTTTTACCTACTATAGTTCGTGGCTCCATTGGAAACAAACATGCACGTGTGTCACTTCTCATCACTTAGCTTTACATCTTATTTGAGAGACACGTATGGATGGATGTAACAACTTTTCATTTAGTTTTGAGGTTTGACCATGAGTTAACATCCTATTTAGAATTTTACACATGTGATCGTGGTTTTAGATTACACACACACATATACATACTGTTCCGTTCAACGAGAACAAAAATGTCCAACAAGTGGTGTTGGGTGATTTTATGTTGGATCAAACTCTCTCTCTCTTAAGAAGCTTATGGAAACGAAGCAACTCAAGGAAGAAGATCACAGCACAATAAACACGACACGTTGGGGGGTGCGGTGTGTGCTTGTGTGAAGGAAAAGAGAGAGCTAGAATTGTGTACCTTTCACCATGGATGAAGCAGTATTTATATACTAATACCTGGACGTTGATAACGGTACTTGAGGCCCCATTATCTTAATCGAAACGGTTGAACGCAACCTCCTTCCTTGATTCACGGAGATCATGGTAACTGGAAAATACTAACCGCATCCCTTATCTCTGGGGGGGTTACTTAGTGGAAAAGAATATAATTATTAAATAAAATATTGTTTTATCCGTAACAGATGCCCCTCAGCCCGATCTTCTAGCATTCTGGATGGCCGGGATGTATCAATAATGAAGCCGACTATGCTTTTTAGGTAATACCTAAGCAGGGCTGAGTTCGAGGTCCGAACCGACGTGATCATCACCCGAGCCGATATGCTTACTACCCGAGCCGAGGTGACATTCATCCAAACCGAGATGATTGATATCCGAGCCGAGATGATCACCATTCATACCGAGGTGTACTTTGTACCTGCCCCTTGTAAATCTGGCACATCATCTGACCAAGTCTGCCAATTACTCATTGTCGATTCCAATGTCGACCTGCTCTTGTCTTTTCAGAGCCGCCTGGACAGCTATAGTCATGGAAGAACGAACACCTACGGTCATAGGGGAATGGAACGTCTCCTTCCCTTTGACTGCCACGTGTTCCGTCTGATCAGTTTTTGTTCTTCCCTTGCACGCTTCAATCATTTCTTATATGCGCTAATGACATTTTTGTCCCTTTGCGTCTTTCTATGACCAGCAGTTATTATCTATAATTTTTGAATTCTGGCGGTTACACTTCTTGTTTAATGCGCCCTT
>PYAF01000400.1:516141-527069 GCA_007407185.1 Glycine tomentella
ACGACACGTTGGGGGGTGCGGTGTGTGCTTGTGTGAAGGAAAAGAGAGAGCTAGAATTGTGTACCTTTCACCATGGATGAAGCAGTATTTATATACTAATACCTGGACGTTGATAACGGTACTTGAGGCCCCATTATCTTAGTCGAAACGGTTGAACGCAACCTCCTTCCTTGATTCACGGAGATCGTGGTAACTGGAAAATACTAACCGCATCCCTTATCTCTGGGGGGGTTACTTAGTGGAAAAGAATATAATTATTAAATAAAATATTGTTTTATCCGTAACACATACATATATATATATATATAGGTAGCTATTGCTAATGTTAAGTGACACTAGATACAAGCAGTGAGGTTGTTATCTTCCATGTCCCAGCATAACATCTTGTAGCATGTTTAAGTTGTTTAATATTTGTAAAAAGTGATTTTTTTTATCCGGAATAAAAAATAAATACTAAAAAATTTACAATAACTTAGATATATGTTCAACCAATTGTACTATATCTCCTAATTAGTTTTGGAAAATTGATTTGAGCATGAGCTTCTCGTGAGTTGAAAATTTTACTTTCTTTTTAAATGTCAAAGTTGCAACAATGGAATTTTTGCCTAAAGTAATCCTACGTGATATATAAATTATAAAAATCTAACTAATAATAAGTAAACTAATCATATACTTTATCTGAAAAAAATATTAAGTAGTCTTAAATCACATAATCAGATAATTTCAATTGATTTTTACATAACATATAACCAAGTGTTGTTAAATATTTCTCATAAATTAAAAAAGTTAGATACATGTCCAATAAAAATTGGTTAGGACAATAGAGAAATAGTGAATAACGTTGGCATAGATCATAATCAAATGGTGTGTGTTTTGATCAAGTTTCACACAAGGACAATGTCATGTCGGTGGCAAGGTTTGATGAAAGGGAGATTAGAGAAACTAATAAAAGTATGGAAATTTAAAAAGTCTGGACCCAAATAGTCTAAATTCTAAATTTTAAATTCATCAAGTCTTTTTTAGATGTTTTGAAAGGGAATGTGATTAGATTTGTCAATGAATTTTACAAATATGGTGTTTTTCCAAGAGATAACAATGCTTCCTTTATCTCTTTAATTTCAATGGTTGAAAAATTACATGATGTTAGTGAATTTAGATCTATTTCTTTAGTGGGATGCATGTATAAGATTGTGACTAAGGTGTTGGCTAATAGATTGAAGAAAGTCTTTCCTAAAGTTATTGATCAAAGACAAAGTACTTTTCTTGGTGGCAGATATTTGCTACATAACGTCTTAGTAGTAGATGAAGCAAAAAGAAGGAAGAAAAAATGTCTTATTTTCAAGGTTGATTATAAAAATGAATATGACTCCATCTCTTGGGGTGTATTTGGATGTGAAGAGATAAAATGAGAAAATGGAAGAAAATAGGTGAGAAGAGAAAAGAAAAAAAATAGAGTAGAACTATAGTTGAAAATAAAGTGATTGGCTGGGGTGAAATAGAGTAGAATATAAGAGATATATTTAAATTAAAGTGAGTTAGTAAGAACAAAATATAAAAGTAAAGAAATAAATAATTTATGAAAATACTATTCTATCATTGAAATTGAAACAACTACCATGACTAGGAGGACTAAACTGGAAAAAAATGTGAAGAATATTTATTTTCTTTTCAAATCTCGTCATTTTTGAGGATAAATTTTATGCAGTACGATCCATGTTTTTTTTTTTTATAAATTCCTTCTTCTTCTTTCCAACCAAACCACTCCTCAATCCTATATTCTATCATCTTCCCTCCTCCACTTTCTCTCCTTCACACCAAACCACTCCTTAGAGTTTCTTGTTCTATATGATGAAGAGATTGGGCATGGAGGATAAATGGATTGCATGGATCAAGGGTTGTCTTTCATCTAGTAGCATTTTGGTATTAGCTAATGGTAGTCCTTCCTCCATATTTGTGGTGCAAAGGGGTTTAATGTAAGGTGATTCACTTAATCTCTTATTATTTATAATTGTATCATAAGGGCTTTGTGGTATGATGAGAGAGACAATTAGAAAAAAAAAACATTTTTTTTATAGTTTTCAAGTGGGATACAATATAGTGGATGTAAACCTCTAGCAATATGTGAACGATTTTGTTTTTTGCTGAAACTACTTTGAACAATATTGTTACCATCAAGAATATTCTTACAAATTTTAGACTTATCTCAAAATTAAAGGTTATTTTTTGCAAAAATAATTTGAGGACTATTGGGGTGGATACAAATGTGGTGAAGAGGTATGTAGATTTATTGAATTGTAAGGTTCTTTCTTCATTTTTCAATTATCTTGGCATTCTAATTGGATTTATTGAATTGTAATTTTTTAAAGTTTAAAGAAACTTATCAAAAAGAAGTGTCTCATTCCACTTACAAGTTGAATGGTCAATGAGAGAACTTACAATTAAATTCTCGGGCTCGTTAATAGAAGGAGTTTGAATATAGGAATTTTCATAATCTCTAAGCTAAGGATCAAACCAAAATTTTATGGTTTTGCCATCTCCAAGTCTCCATCTAATGCCATCTCTAAGTCTCCATCTAATGCCATCTTTGACTAAAGCTTGTGAAGTGTGGATATTACGCCATGTATAACTTGGATTGTGTTCCATGAAGTAACCCAAGAAATCACAATAATTAGGATAATACTTTGCCTTTAACACTTGTGAAACTATAGTATCCTAGTCAAAAGCTAACTTCCAACCTTGCTTCCCTAGAATGGCCAAATTAAAAGCTTAAATATGTCTAAAACCCATACCTCCATTCTCCTTTTTGATGGTTAGGCGACCCCAATTGAGCCAATTTATACCGTTTCTAGAACTTTATTTACTATCCCACCACAATGAATTCATCATCTTTTGAATCTCATCCTACAAGGTTGAGGGAAGAAGAAAGACACTCATACAGTAAGAGGAAATAACCTGAGTCACTGATTTGATCAGGACTTCTTTACCGACCTTAGATAAGTGTTTTCTTGACCAATGCTGATTTTTCTTTCATATTTTGTCTCGTAAGTAGCCAAAAACAAATTTCTTCTTCCTCCCTACCATGGATGACATTCCAAGATATTTTCCACTACCAAGAAGTTATGAGACTCCTAATTCTCCTGAAATATGATCCTTGAGAGGTGTCTGAGTGTTATTGCTGAAAAATATTTTTGATTTATGCAAGTCTATAGATAGCCCAAGTGAGGTCTCAAAAGCACCAACAAATATTTTTCAAAAGATCAACTTCTTTTTCTAATGCCCTGCAAAATAAAGAACAATCGTCAATGAAAAATAAGTATGGTAGGAAAGGGGCTCCTTTTCACACATTGATATCGTGAAGCTCTCATTTTTTTCGCAAAATTTTATAGTAGTCATGTTAGTCCCTCCATGTATGTAATCAAAAGATAGGGGGATAGCGGATCTCTTTGTCTAAGTCCTCTCCTTGGAAGAGTAGGGCTAACTTCCTTGCTATTTTTGAGAACATGAAACTCCACTAATCTCACACACATCATCATCCAATCAACCCATCTACTATCAAAACCCATTTCCTGAATAATAGCTTGTAAATATCTCCAATCAACTTTATCAAAAGTTTTATTAAGGTGAATCTTCAAAGCAAATTCACCCTTTTTACCTCTCACTTTACATTTCATATGGTGGATTATCTCAATGGAAACAAGTACATTATCTAGGATAGAGCATACTTCAACAAACAATGATTGTTCTTTTGAAATATAGCTTGGAAGAAAACTTTCAACCTATTGACAAGCACTTTGGATACAATTTTATATAACATATTGCATAAGGAAATAAACCTTAAATCACGCATAGAATGAGGATTGTCAATTTTGGGAATCAAAGTTATGTTGTTGGTGCTATTTCAATTTTGTGGGAAAAAATTCTTAGTCAACCAAGTCACACCATCGTGAAAAATATCATCACTAATTAAATCTAAAATCTTTTGTAAAAAGCTTGAGTTAAAATCATGGGACGGAGGACTTATTTGAGTGCATTTTAAAAACTCTCATTTTGAATGTTCTTTCTTTCTTTCAACTTTCTTGTATTTATCATTGAGTTTATTTATTATTGACCTCAATTAACTTGAATTAAAGATGTTGTTGATGTTGATGTTGTATTTTGATATTTTTACATACAATGTGTATATTTATCTTTCTATTGATGTTATTAGGAAATATTAGAAAGTTATACCCATAAAATTAGGCTTACGTAATAGGTGGACGTAAACTCCCATCCTGGAATAGATGTTTTTGTTTTTTTTTTTTTTTGTATTTTAGTATTTTTTACATACAGTCTACGTGTTTTTCTTTCTATCATTATTAGGAAACTTATATTTAAAGTGAAAAAGGACAACTCCGTTACAAGATCTTTTAATTTTTCTACAAGTACAGAAAGATCTTTTAATTTATTAGGAAACATAAGTGGATTAGTTTTTCAAAAAAGTATCTATAATAAGTGATTACTTTATAAGATAACGGAATGGAATTATTAAATAAATATAATACATCAAAATTTAATATTAAAAGTAAGAAAAAGCTTGAACATTGGAATTGTCACATGTTACCGGGAGTTTTTAAGTTCAGGAACTCTTTTCATTTTTTTATTATAAAAAAACTCTTTTCATTCTATTTGATATTAGATATATTAGGAATTTATAGAATCCAACCAAATTGAATCTAAAATAAAAAATTAATCCAAAAAATTGTAAATCACAAAAAATCCCAATGACATTAATTTGGTTTGATTTTTATTTTTCTTCAACTATGTAATTTGGTTTGATTTTTGGGTTGACACACATAAACTGAATCAAATCAGACCAAACTGCCTCATTGATTTAACATATAGGGTTATTAATCATATATGTATACAACAATATAGTGTTATACTCATTTTAAATCTAAGATTAATACTTATTTTAAATCTAAGACTAAAACACTTAATATCTTATCTTTCACTCACTCTTTTCTCGTTGAATCATAGACTACAAGCCTAAAATCGCTCCCTATTTGTGGTAGCAACTCTCTTTGACAACAATACTTACTATTTTTTAAAAAGTTTAATTGTTGAAACTTGAAAATAAGTATTACGTATTGTTTTACTCTTAAATTTAATGATTTATTATTTAAGTCAAAAGATTATTATTCAAGCTGAAACTTTAAATTGACTATTTATACCATTAATTATTGAACTAATTATTATTCAAATTTTGTCTAATCATAACAAATTTTTTAAGCATTTTTTTATATATTCAATGACAGAGATTTCAAATAGAATAAAATTGTAAAAAATTGATTTAATTTAATTTAGATTTCATAAATAATCTAAATCGAATCAAATCAAACCAATACTTAATTTTCTTCTTGTACAGTCTCATATTATTTTAATAAGACTATTTTTTAAAAACCATTCTAAAAGTAAAAAGTAACATTTTTTTTAGTTTTAAAAATTAGAAAAATCATAATATCTTTAACTGTTTTAATTTTGTATTATAAATATTTTATTAGTACAGTCTCTTATTATTTTCTACTCCTAATCTTTAATATTGTTTTAAAATTATTTTATATAATATTTTAAAAGCCAAAATCTAATTAAATACACCTATACACTAATTTCTTTTTTTTGAAAATTTATATTTCCTAACTTTATATTTTTCTTCTAAAAAAATTAATATTTATTTGAAATATTTTTCCATCATTATTTTCCTCTCAAATAAACAAATAGAGCGTCTAAAGTTTTGGTTCATTGACATATGTTTGAAAATAATTTTTTAACCACTGTAATTATTTTTGACTTTTTTGATAAGACGCGAGGTATTTCTAACCCTTCATTTGGTTGATTTACTGTATAAAAAATTATGTGGAAAATTTTTAAAAATTAACGTGGATTTCACATCTCCACACATTACTTTAAGTCAAATAATTTTTTGACAATTTCATTTCATCCCTTAAAAACAATATTAATAATAAATGGGACATCCCTTCTAAAAAAAGAATAAACTACTATTTTAGTCTTTAAAAAGAATAAACGCTGAAATCCTGAAATTTTATTTTAATTCATTATAGGTGCTTGAGGTTTAATTCATGACATGTACATTTTAATGTCATTATAATATTTATATTTTACAACTTATAATCAGTATTATTTTTAATAAAATTAGGCATAAAAACTACTAATATATTAGTAACTAACAAAATTCAATTTGATCCTAAAAAAAATCCAAAATCCAATTTTAGAAACTATTATTAGAACAAAACTTTACAATTTGAGGACCAAAACTAAAATAGTAGTAGTAGTAGTAGTAGCTTAGTGAAGAAAAGAAAAAGAGCATCTGATACCGCAGATAGAAGACGAAGCACATGAAGGAGACACGTTGATGGAACACATTAACACAGCGAGGCACATCCGCACATATCTCTAGAAGGGAAAAAAGAGAAGCATAAATGGCATTGCGTCATTTACGAGTCTTCCCTCATACACTTCCTCTACCTCTCACTCCCAAACCCAAACCCAATAACAGTAACCGTTCTTCGTTCTTCACTCCCTCACTCTCTTTCTCTTCCACCACACTCATGGCCACTGCTCACAAGGTCCTCGTTCCCATCGCCGACGGCACCGAGCCCATGGAGGCCGTCATCACCATCGACGTCCTCCGCCGCTCCGGCGCCGACGTCACCGTCGCTTCCGCCTCCGCCAACCTCGCCGTCCAAGCTCTCCACGGCGTCAAGATCATCGCCGACGCCTCCGTCTCCGACGTCGCCGCCACCGCCTTTGACCTCGTCGCTCTCCCCGTACCTCGCAATCTCTCCTCTATTTGAATATTATTTCGAGAGATCGTGTTTATCTGTTAATCACCAAATTATACACGTTTTCGATTATTTGATTGGTCATTAGTTGTAAATCATTATCGGAACATCACGAATTGATTCATTCAGTGGTTAATTTTTCTTAATCATTCCATGGAATTGCATTTTAAACCATCGTTGAGTTCACGAAGAGTGTCATTTTTATAAGAAAAGTTAATTATGCATGTACTGTGGCACTGGCATTTTTGTAAACATTTTTTTTCCATCCTCATTGAATCACAAACTGCAATGAAAGATAATGATTTCTGATTGGTTGACACTGTGGAACTATTTTTACAAAGTCAGAGACTAAACAGTGAACACTGACATTTACTTATTGTTATTGTGTGTGTAGGGAGGGTTACAGGGTGATGAGAATCTGAGAGACTGTAAAGTTCTGGAAGGGTTGGTGAAGAAGCATGTTGAGGACGGACGGCTTTATGCGGCGGTGTGTGCTGCTCCTGCGGTAGTGCTTGGGCCTTGGGGTTTGCTGAATGGGAAAAAGGTAAAGTTTGCTTTGTAATCCACTTTGTGATGTTGTGTTGCATATGGTGATGGTTTTGGTGACTCTCTGTGTGTGTGGTTGTTGGACAGGCGACTTGTTATCCTGCATTGATGGAGAAATTGGCCGCTTACGTAGCCGCTACTTCTGAGTCTAGGGTGCAGGTGGATGGCACAGTTGTGACCAGTCGTGCGCCAGGAACTACCATGGAGTTTGCCATTGCTCTGATTGAGCAGTTAATTGGGAAAGAGAAAGCGGATGAAGTTGCAGGTCCATTGGTGAGGACTTCATTTACTGCCATGATAACTCTAGTTGTTTTTGAAAAGCAGAGAAATGTAGCATACACCGGCATGTTGCATATCACGTGACTGGTGGGAGGGGCTAGTCTAAACTATACAATCATATGTGGATGATCAGATTAGATTGAACTCATTGAAGTGAAATTGATCTTCATCATACATGTGAAATTAAATGGTCAAGATTAGTTCATCTCTCTTCTCACACTATAAAATGTGGTGCTTACTTATAACTGATAATATGCTTAATCTGTCAGTATTCGGGAATAATCTGGGAATTAATATGGTTAGTAATTGGTAATTTGGTTTTTGTGGGTGGTTTCTGCCTTTCTGGATTATTTTAATGAACTTGTTTATGACAAACCCTCACTGTCACTGACATGTTCTGTGATATCTGGAAATAGAAATGGGTGTTAGGCTTTTGGAATTGGGATGTATGAGTGAACTGGTGCACATGGGTGCATTGAGCTTTCTACTGCTGAAATTTTGACATACAAGTTACAACAGTGACATTTACTTATTGTTATTTTTGTTTTGCTTTATGATATCAGATCCTTGCTATGATGTAAATTACTTTACCTTTTCTCATCAGTTTCTCGTGTAATTCAACGTTCAGGTCATGCGTTCCAATCATGAAGATGAACATACTTTTAAGGAGTTCAACTCAGTGCAGTGGACATCTGACAATCCACCCAAGGTGAGGTTTTGACAATTTTGCTGTAAAAATTTCTGTTTATTGACAAGAATATCTCAGAAAGGAAGCATGACTATCGTTATTTTGAATTTCTTTGGTAGGAATTTGTCTACACCCTACAAAGATAATTTTTGTCACTGGATTTGTAACTTTGACATGTATTGGTATTTTGCACTTGTCTTCTTTTCAGATTCTTGTACCAATTGCTAATGGTTCAGAGGAAATGGAAGCTGTTATTATCATTGATATTCTGCGAAGAGCAAAGGCAAAGGTTGTGGTTGCTTCTGTTGAAGATAAACTAGAGATTGTGGCATCGCGCAAAGTTAAACTGGAGGCAGACATGCTCCTTGATGAAGCAACCAAACTTTCATACGACCTTATTGTGTTACCTGTAAGGTGGCTTCTTATTTTCTTCATAGTAATGAATCGATACATGGTATTTAGTATGTGTGTATTTTTCAATTTTCTACAGGGTGGACTTGGTGGTGCCCAAACTTTTGCAAACTCAGAAACCTTGTTGAGTTTGCTGAAAAAGCAAAGAGAATCAAACAAATATTACGGAGCAATTTGTGCATCCCCGGCTTTAGTTTTGGAGCCCCATGGCTTGCTGAAGGTATTTGTTTTCTGGGGCAATCTGTGATCCTTATTGAGCAAGATTTCAGTAAAATGACAATAATATACATTCAGTTCTCTTAGTTTTACGTAACTTGATCTTAGCTCATTTAGTTTGGTTTTCTGTAATCAACTTGGTCACATGGTCTGCATTCTGCAATCAGCAAGATTTAGAAAAGCATGCATGACAAACTGTATAGTAGGGTTCAAAAGTTCATTATTTTTGAAGACACTCTGATGATGCTAATTTCCCTGTGGAGTCTCCATTCTAATTATTTCTGGTGTTATAAAATGCTTGCTAGACCTAAATATTTCTTTAAACTTGATTTCCAATCCATGCTTCTCGAATGTTTATGACTTTATTTTGCACCATGGTGTTAATTTGAGACATGATTTTTTATTTTCTTCAATACAGGGCAAAAAGGCTACTGCCTTTCCTGTAATGTGCGACAAGTTATCAGATCAGAGTGAAGTAGCAAACAGGGTGGTAGTTGATGGCAATCTTATTACCAGCAGAGGCCCAGGAACTTCCATTGAGTTTGCATTAGCGATTGTGGAGAAGCTGTTTGGACGCAAGTTAGCACTAGAACTTGCAAAGGCAGTAGTGTTCGCACGCCCTTAGGATTTTTGAACGCGAAGCTTTTTGTACCGATGCACTATAGATATATGTATGAATAATTGAGTGTGTCTGAACCTTGAGTTGTAAAGATCACGAAGATAAGTGGTTGCCAATAACTTTGATATCTCATTGGTAGTTGCTTTCCAAATGCCGTGGAATCTTAATTACTTAAAGGAAAGGAGGGTGCTGTGGTTATAATGCTGTGTAAGATAAGATGATGTTGGTGTTTTTTTTTTTTTTTTTTTTTTTTTTTTTTTTTTTTTTTTTTTTTTTTTTTTTTTTTTTTTTTTTTTTTTTTTTTTTTTTTAATATATCTACTTTTTGTATTATAAATTAAGATAAGGTGTTGTTGGTAGGAAGTGTACGAATGATTATTCTCCAGTGCTGTGCTCTTGTGCTGAACTTGGTTTAAGAAAAATTCTATTTCCATAACTTGCACATTCGATGGAAAAAAGAGGGGAAAAAATCAGATTCTGCGCATGGAAGTTACCCCCCGAGAATCTTCATAAAAAAAAAAGATATACTTGCCGTTTTTGTGACCTCTTTATTAATTGAAATTGAGGATAGCAAGTGTGGGTTTGTGTTTGTGTCACTGGATTTTCTCCCACCTATGATGTGATATTCAATCCTCCTGCCATTATATGGTTCTGTTAATAATAGTCTCTCATTACATTTTCGTAATGCATCGGTTACATTCCGGTTGTTGGTAACTGAACTCGTTTCTGCAAGGAGGAAAAGAAACTGAATAATCCTTTTTATTTTCTATCATTGTCGTTCTTAAGTATTCACAAAACAAAAAAAAATCTCGTTCTTGAGTTAATGTATACACTATTTGTATTTGCATACAAAGCACTGTAAGTATTGCGTGCAAAGAGTTACACATGAAGGAGATCATAGCAGCATGGAAAATTCAGAAGAATCAGAAGAATATTGATAGCCTTTTTTTTATTGGTACAAATAGTGATAGATTTTTGCCGCGTGTAAGTATGAAGTATGAATTATGCATTGTCATTGATGAAAAAAAAATGAAAATCCGTGAAAGGACTTTAACGAGTACCTAAATCTGCTGTAAATCTGATCTATTTTCTGGTCCTGTAACATCTGAACCAAAGAATAATAAAGCTAAGCACTCTATACCCCACTATGAAGCTCAGCATTACAGCCAAATTGGTCCATTTTTGTGAATCTCTCAGACCCTGTTGTCTTAAGAATTCAGCTCCATATAGTATGCATTTTCCATTGCTAATTTCTAAGCATCTCATTTTCCCTTGCTCTCCTCCATACTCATTTATCACAAGGCACTCAAATGGATACTTGAAAAGGCTCA